>VDFB02274714.1:28396221-28626070 GCA_007258455.2 Sequoia sempervirens
TATTGTTGTTTAGGAAGGCATGGAATGGGCTAGATGCTCAAACCAGAAAGCCATTTTCATTAAAAATGAATTTTCTAAGGCCTATGACTGCATTGAATGGCCTTTTATTCTTGCTATGCTATAAGCTTGGGGTTTTGAGACCAACTTCATTTAATTACTTTGAATGTTCTTCCCTAATGCGTCAGCTTGCATCACCATCTATGGTTGCCAATCCTCTACCTTGGGACTCTTTCATTCCATTCAGAAAGGGTGTCTTCTTTCACCCTCTTTATATGTGCTTGTAGGTGAGGGATTTGGCTATCTCCCAACCAATGTGGTTTCCCAACAGTGTGTCAAGGGAATTTCGCTGCCCAACTCTCAGGCTTAGTTGGTTAATAGCCATTTTGTTGTTGATTCATTCCTCACTCTTCTAGAGGAAGAAGATTCCATTGCAGCAGCTCTTGATTGCCTTAATACTTTTTGTCTTGCTTTTCACTCTGCCATTTAGTGGAATAAAACTCTTTTCTATTGTTAGTTTATCCTTCCTTCCCCACCTTGGTTGTAGCAGTATGGTTGGAAGTGGACTGGGCTAGGAGAAATTTTTTCATTTCTGGGAATTCCCTTTGCCTTTCAAGTGTCCCCAGCTGAGCTTTAGCTTGCTTATTGGATTACCAAGCCCCTTTCTTTGGCAAATAAATTCTAGGTGTGTTCCAAAATTCTAGTGGTCACCCATGTTTATTATTCTTCTTATTAGGTCCATTCCAAAGCTACCTATTGCAAGCTTCAGAAATTGCTTAGAGACTTTATTTGGGCCTCCTCTAAGTCTCACAGAGGGTCTCACTGTGTGGCTTGGGAATTTTGCTGCCTTCCTAGAGACTCGAGGGATCTTGGGTTGTTGTCCACTTAATGACAAGGGACTGCTCAATGTGTTAAATAGAGTATTCATGCCCTTACTAGGGACAAGGCTTGGAAAATTCTTCTCAAGCATGGTATTCAATATAGCTTCCCTATCCATAGACCTGCTTGGAAGGGCATTGGCTTTCAAACCCTTCTAGTCATGAAAGAACCAATCCAGATTGTTGGGAATTTTGTGGCCAAACGTATATGGCAAGCCAAGGAGGCTGTCAAACCATGACTCTATTGGGTTGGCTATGGTTTTCATGATATGATCTCTCTTAACCAGTATAATATTTTGTAGTCACCTCTTTTTGTTTGTAATGGTCAATCATTGACAAAGTCGCCTTGGCTTAAGGTGCTTAGGTTTCACAAAAAGGGTATCTAGACCCTGCAATAGATACTTCATAGACCCACCATGCATATTATGTCGTGGGAAACTTTTTGTGCCCAATACAGGCTTCATAACTAGGACCATGCTACTTATGATGGTATGGTGAATGTTATTCCTTCTAAAATGCTTCATAAGGTTGGAATTCATGGGACCAAACCTTGGTGGAAATACTGGAAGTGGCATCTAGACACCCCTTTCAGGAATTACAAGCCTCAGATTGGTTATAGGTGGCTTTCGCAACATTTTCCTATGATTCAGATTTTTAACCAGAGGTGGCTTCTTGAATCTCTCGATCATGTCTAGCGTAAAAGATTTGTTGCCACTTGGTCTACAAATGTTGAGCCAAAACTTTCCCACTTTTCCTAGTGTATTATTTTCCAAGGCTTGTCTATGGATTCTTGGCTTGTTCACTTGAGGGTCCAGGACCCTCATTGCCCTTTTTGTGGGAAAGTTGAGAATTTTAAGCATCTTTTCTAGTTTTTCCCTAGAGCCAAGCAACTTTGGACTTGGATTCATAACTTTTTTTAGCCCTTTAGTGTAGAGCCTTTCTCCTGGCATATGGTGTTCATAGGAGCTTCTCTTAGATTTCTTGCAAAATTTACCTAGCTTTGGTACACTTTCTAAGCAGAAATTCTCTTCAATATTTGGAAAGATAGGGATGCTTTCATTTTTCCACATACTCAAATGGATATTCATGTATCTTTGTATGCTAAAGCTATCATTTGTTCTAATGTGCTTTTATAGGTTCAGGTGCAAGCTAACAAACTTCCACTTGAAGTTTATCACCTTAAAGTTCTCTAGGATCACTGTGGTACTACCTCTTGTACTATTGATCTGGTCCCTGCTTCATCCACCTCTTCTCATAGTCAATCACCCTTTAGGGGCTGGCAACAGAGTCACTCTGTGTGTCCCTGCTCCTAGCCTCTGCTTTGGCAGGATTCTCACACTCCTTGGGGAAACTCCTCTCCTCTACTGTACGTTAGCCAGGGGTGGCCTTTTGACAGTTCTCTAGGTAGTGGCTGTAGTGGTTTTGGGTGGCCCTTTGATGACCCTCCTACTTATGGCTTTGTCTGGCTAGCCACTAGTAAAAATTTTCCATGTATGGTGCTTGCAATATAGCCACAATGCAAGGATGAAGATATAGAGAAAAAAGATGCTAATGATGGTTGAGGTCCTTCTCCCGACGTTACTCCAAACCCTGATGATGTATGGGGAAAAAATATGGATGACAAGGACCCTCCTGGCTGTGTTGGCACTACTTTGGCCACATGCCTTTTTGTTTACTTTGTAATTTTGGACTTTTGGGCTTGGCCCATGCGATCTATTGGTTTTTCTGGGCACTTCTCATTTAACTCTAGGGGTGTGCCTTTTTACCACCCATCCTTTTTTTTGTGAATATGTATATTTATCTTTAAATTAATCTAGATAGCTACTTATTCATCAAAAAAAAAGGTAACAATGTTATTTTTGTCATTTAAATTATTTATATTTAATTATGAAAAAATATTGTTTTTATTTTAGTTTTAAAGTTGAATAATTTAAGCTCTTATTCATAATTAAATTTTTTTAATAAAATTTAAATATTTTAGTTATGTAGAGAGGTGTTTTACATTTATATTGAGAGTGGAAATAAGTTCATGTATATAAAAACTATATTTCATTATATGAGACTCTTCTCACATCACTCCATTTCATATTATATTGAACAAAATGTTGTTTTTTTTATTATGCCAAAGACATTACAATGGCATCCAAAAATCTTTGTAAGGAAAAATTAATCAAGTTAAATTTGAGATGCAAGTAGTCGTCGTGTTGCTTTTTTAGATTTTAAAATCAATTTAGTTAAAATAATAAGTTAAAACTAAATACTTAGTGTCATGTAATAAATTTTTAAGTTTTTAGGGTGAACATTTATTTATACTAGTAGCACAAATATATTTTTTATAATTATAAGAAATTTCAATGTATTTATTTGTATTTTCTTTTGTTTATTTTTGAATAGTGTATTTATTTATTTTTGTTTCTAGTTTCTTTCTTTGTTTTTAAAGTAGTTTTAAAGTTGTTTTATTCACAACTTTGTTTAGATGTTCTTAGCTTCAAACTCATGAAGACCTATATTAAAAGAGGTTGTTGTAACCTATTTTAATAATAAAAAAAAAAGTCTAAGTTTTTCTTAGTGGCAATTATTAGTTTTTTGTTTTATTTTTCTTGTCTCTACCTTACCAGCAAAATAGGTGAGCAAAGTTTTCTGAAAATAGATGTTGGCTTTTGATAGGTAGAAGAAAAATCTTAGTGCTAACAATGTTGTTGTTTTTTCTAGGTCATCCTTTGGAAGATCTTGTTGAATCAATTGAGTTTAAAGAATAGGAGAGTAGTGAATAAACCTAAGAGTGTGTGCTCCAATGTTGTTGTTATAAGCGATTTAGTATGATTAAGAAAGCTTGATTTGTAATTGGATAAGTATTTATATGCCTGTCTTTGGAACAAGAAACTCCCTAACATATACCTTAATTCCTTGAATTTATTAATAGAAAAAGGGAATTTAATTAACATAAATTTGAAAATAATAAGAGCATCCAATCTTTTAAGAATTGCAACAACCAAAACAAATTGTATCTCAGTATCATGCAAATTAGAAGTGCATAAATTTGCATGTAGATATTAACACTAATATACTTTGTTCTTATCTAATGGATAGCAATCTTGTGCTTTATTCACAAGAAATATTTTCTTGTGAGATGTTTTGGGCTTATTATCAACTATTCATCATTCATACCATAAAAAACAACACTAATGTATGGCCTCTCACAAACTTCAAATATCTGACTATGTAATGACAAATTACTATCCACTATTCACAAACCTTGAACAAATATTCACAAGTCAAAATTTATATATCATGTAAAGGCATGTGTAGGATCATCATGGAAAAAATAGGCTCTTAAGTGGCAAAAAATTAAGAAAAATCAGAGTTAGGCAACTTGACGTAAAATTTTGAATAAGTTATCTATATTATTTAAAAAATATGTAAGAATAGAATTTGTAGTAAATTGAATGTAGTTTCTAAACTACTAGGTTTATTTTAAAAACTAAAACCTATTTGGTGAAAATTTGAAATTTCAATGCGGTAGTACTTAAATTTCAAGGAAAAATAAGAAGTAAGATTAATAAAATGCGACCACCTAAACACAATAAAATGATAATATTTTTGTAATATTTTAGAAATAAGTAGAGAATCATGTCTAGATGTGATGCATATTTTTGTAATTTTTTCTAAGTAAATAATTAATTATGAAAAATTATTACAAATTTTTAAAAATATAAAAGCTTCATTATCGACCATCTTAACTTGGTCAAAACTTCATGAAATTACCTTTTTTAATTTTTAAATCCTATAGTATGGGAAGCATATAATGTGATGCATGTTTTGGATTTCAAAAATGTGATACCATTTGAAAGATATAGATGTTTTTCAATCAGCCTATCAATCAAGACTTTAGTTGTAATTCAAATAGAAAATGAATAATAATTATTTATTAAATTCAAAGTAAAGCATAATTTAATTGGTGGAAAGTTGAGAATCTCCTTAAAAAACCCTTTTTATTTTATCAATTTTGGGTAAATAAAAATTCATCAACCACATACCCTACAAATACCCATCATATCGCCACTTTCTAGCCCATCATGATCCTGCACATACCCGTAAGCAAGTGGAATACTCATACTAAGCTACAAATCTACAATAAAATGGTATGAATGGAAAAATATTTCAAACAAATCTCAATCCCAGGATTTCAACTTATGAATTACATCAATGGTTATCTAGGGATAATTTATGCATGTCCATAAATATAAGGTTTTGTCTTAGGGGTATGTCTAAGATCATCATGGAAAAAATAGGCCCTTAAATGGCAAAAAATTCAAAAAAAATAGTGTTAGGCAACTTGACGTAAAAATTTGAATAAGTTATCTATATTATTTCAAAAATATGTAAGAATAGAATCTGTAGAAATTAATGCTTGGTTTCTAAACTACTTCTGGGAACATTTAAAAAAAAAAAAAAAAAAAACTATTTGGTGAGAAAATTTGAAATTTCAATGCAATAGTACTTAAATTTCAGGGAAAAATAAGAAGTGGTGTTTGTCGAGACCACCTAACCTTAATAAAATGATAATATTTTTTTATATATTTTTATATATAAGTAGAGGGACTCATGTTAGGATCGTGCCTTTTTTTTTGTAATATTTTTCCAAGTAAATAATTAATTATGAATTTTTTTTATTACAAATTTTAAAAATATAAAACTTCATTGTGTACGACCACCTTAGCGGGTCAAGAGCACCTTTAGAAGTTTGATTTTTATTTCCCTGGAAATCCTATAGTCACGAGAGCATAAGTGTGACACATGTTTCCAGTTCAAAAAAATAATGATACAGTGAGAAGTTATAGATGTTTTTCAATTAGCCTGTCCATCAGGACTTTAGTCATAATTCTAATAGAAAATAAATAATAATTATTTATTAAATTCAAATTAAAGCATAATTTATATTGGTAGAAAGCTAAGAATCTCCTCCAAAAACCCTTTTCATTTCATCAATTTTGGGTAAGAAAAAAAATGTCAGCCACATACCCTACAAATACCCATAATATTTCCACTTTTTGGCCCATCATGATCCTGCATATACACTTAGCATTTTGATTTTGTGTTATGTTCTAACTAAAATTCACCTCACTTGCAAGGTCCAATACAAAAATTTATTGCAACTTCTCCCTTATCTCAAGATTATTATCATTTGACCAAAACATCATAGAATAATAGCCTATTTTAAAATCCACGGTGAAGAACAACCAATGATCAAGTCTCATAGGATGGGAATATTTCTGCACATCATGTTTAGTCCTTCCACCTTCACACAACAATAGTAAGCTCAAGAATATAGTAGTTTCTTATTTTACAATCACTCTCAATTTGTTTGATGAGATGCATCAAAGATGCTTATAATTAGTCCTAGTGAAGCATATTAGCTTCTGCCATCAACTGACCTTAAGACCTCAAAATATTTTCTTATGGATGTCTCTTGATATTTTTTATTAATGCTTTCTAAATGTTGAGTATGTTTGTTGATACACATATTAGCCTATTTTTTAGCCTTGTTTCAATATGACCTTGTAGACAAGCCAGATACTTTTAGCTTCTACAATATTTTATCAGCCTTTGGGATCTATTTTCTTATAGGATTTAGTGAACAATTGCAATTAAGTTGGTAACATTATTTTTGGCATTTAGTTGATAGTTCTACTATATTGAGATAAAAGTCTTGTTTTTGAGGCTCTAAATTTTTCTCTCCTTCAAAACAAGACCCTTTACTAGGAGCCCCATGTTTTTAGAAAAAGAGAATTTCATTGGGTAGGCTTAAATTTCATTAAGTACAACCTTTGAGAAAGAGACCAATACCCAATTGAAATCTCCCTTTAATTCAAAGCAAATGCACAAAATATTTCTCTAATAAACAGTGTTAATTTAAGCTTAGTATTCAAGATAATTTTGTTTCTGCTACAGAGATGCACTACAATAAAGTGGAAGATGAAAAGGTATTATTTTTTTCCTAACTACATACATAAATTGAATATATGTTATTCTATATGGGTCAGTGTAGGATCATGAGGGTCCAAACTAGGCCTCTAAGTGGCGAAGAAAATTTAGAAAATCAGAGTTCGGAAACTTGACATAAAATTTTGAATAGGTTATTAACAAATTTGAAAAATATGTACAAACAAAAGCTATAGCAAATTGAATTTAGTTTCTAGGCTACTAGTCCTTTTTTGGAAAAAAGTAAATTTGTTTTGAGAAAATTTGAAATTTCAATGCAGTGGTAATAATTTTTTAGTAAAAAGATAAGAAGTAGGTGTATGTTTGACCACCCTAAGTACAAAAAAAACATAATTTTGTTTTTTGAATTTTTCAATATAAGTAGAGGACACATGCCCGGATGTGCTAGATTTTTTTAATATTTTTTTTCCACATAATAATTAGTTATGATTTTTCTACTAGAACTTTTCAGAATCATTAAAAATTTTGTGTCTAACCACCATAACTTGGTCAAAAAATTATGAAATTCATTTTTTTATCCTATACAATATGAAGCATAGAATGTGATGCATCTTGTAGATTTGAAAAGTGTTAAAAGTATTTTAAAATTTATAGAAGTTTTTCAATTAACCTATCAATCGAGACTTTAGACATAATGTAGGTAGGAAATCAATAATAATTATTTATTAAATTCAAAATAAGGTAAAGGTTATATTGGTGGAAAGCTAGCAATTTTTTCTATATACCCTTTTTGTTTGATGAAATTTGAGTTAGAAAAAGTCATCAGCCATAACAACGAACTTTGGAAAACTAAACAAATTTTCATAAACACATTTTTTGGATTGACTTTCCAGGTTAGGAAATCGCAAACCAAATCCCAAGCCAATATTCATTCATAAAGAATATCCATTACTAGATGAATATTTGTTATTACACGGATATATGTTATTAAATGGATATTCATTAGTAATATTTTGTTATATTGTTTATAATACATAATATCATATAATATGTATTATATATAATATATTATATAGTATATTATATATTATGTATTATTATATTATATATTATATTGTATACTATATAGTACATATGTTTTGTATAGTATATATTATGTTATTATATTATTATATTATACTATATAGTACATATTCATTGTATAGAATATTGATGTGTGGCAAAGATCCTAAAGAAGTGGGGAGGACAAGGGAGTGGGAGCCAGTTGGATCAGGGCAAGGGGATGGGGGTAGGGAGGGACAGGGATAAAGGAGAAGTGAGAGATAAAGTGAGATGGAGAAGGGAGGGTCAGAAGAAGGGAGGAGGGTCACAGAAGGATTGTGGGACGAGCTCTAGAATAAGAAGTGATACAACCATCAAACAAAAATATTACAACTCAATTCAACATTCATTCTGTTAGAACCTTTAAGTTTAATAACATGTCCTTATATCATTCATGTAAAATACCATAAAATCATCATGAATAAGAATGACTATCTTCCAATCATGATACATAAACAAGAACATTATGCAACTTTCAAACAAAATCCTTAGAAGACATCAAGATGCATGCTAATAAGATTGTTCATGTGAAATCTATACAATGATTATGATCAGCAAAAAAGTCATCAGTCAACGATGATGCATGAATAAAAACTATATATGCACAAGTTATATACATGAAGAAACACTAAATTAATAGATTATTTAATATTTATTGCTAAATTTTTGTCTCATCATTATACTATTAAATATTCATAAATTCAACACTAAAAATATCCATCCAACCAAATTCTTTATAAAATATCCATCCAACAAAATTCTTTATAAAATATCCATCCAAGATCATTTTTTTTATAAACATAAGATCATTGTCTTAATAAAGTTTTGCGGCTCTCAGTTGCATCTATTCATTTCTTTGTGTTTTTCTCTTTAGATTAGGACTATCTCCTTTCCTCTAGCCATCATTGATGCTCTTCTAAGTCCACTTCCATGGACCTAACCACATCAACAATAGTTTGCATTTTCGTTGCAAAACACCTCAATAATGGGTGAACATGTTCTTCATTTTGAATAGTGTTAACTTGATCATAAATGGTTCTAACATTCACATCGACTTGTTCTTGAAAGCGAGCACCATCAGGTGTAGGTGGTGGATGTGGGGGGTTACAAGGTGGAGGGGGTGGAGTTGGAGTGGTCAGAGCTAGAGAGCATGGATCCATGATTTAGATATAAGTGAACTTGCATTAAATTTGTAATTTAAAAATGTAAGATACATGTTTAAAATATCCTTAAACCATTCAATATAATTGACTTAATTAAATACAAATGAAAAAATGTGTAATTCTCATTTATGTCTAAGGCATGTAAATGGAAAACAATAAATTGTTAAAGCGATGTGAAATCTCATTTAAAAATACATTAAATTTTTACCTCGCTGCAATGCGGAAGTGTTAAGCTCCAAATTTCCAATACTAAGTGAATCTTTATACATAGTTAGTAATGGTTAAAAAAAACTTGTCCCAAAAGCCATAGGGAAATGGGAAAAGTTAATGGGTAATAATCAATGGGCTATGCAGGAGGCTATCATATGTATATGATTCAATATGATATCCTCCTGCATAGCCTGTAATACCCCTCATACTATTTAAACTTATTAATTTTTGTGTTAACTCGTTATGATGATACTATTAGGGTTTTGATTTGGTTGGTGTAGTTTGATGATGTTGTTATTCCTTTTCTAGACATAATCGGTTGATATGACATTACTAGTATGATTTGTGATATCTTGTGTGTTGTTGGATTTTGTTTATTTAAATGATTTATCATTAATATTTATATGCCAATGTGATGTTATTTAATTCAGTATTATTATATGATGCAGTAGTTTAATATCATGTTACCTTATGTCAAATTGGTTAGAAATGTTAGATCATTATCGATATTATAATTGTTAGAATAGATTAGGTGAGAGGACAGTGTAGCATCACTCGTTCACGAGTGCCCTGCTACACTGCAATTCCTTCTCATGATAGGATGTTGATTTCATACATATACATGTGCTACTTGACGTTTATCTGGATGCAGGATTGCAGGAATAAGTCTCGATTCCACCTGCTTCGGCAGGACAGGGCGAGCAATAAATCAACCCAATGGGTAAAAGTTGAAAAAGGGAGTAGGCTTGGAAGTGTCCCCGTCCCAGGTCCGTTGTCTGTTGTGAGTTGTGTTATGATTGAAGTCTTGTCTTGTCTTGTATGTAGTTTTATTGTTGAGTATTTATTTTATTCTTGGGTAGTGTTTAATTAATTAATCGTATTGCATAAAATAATTAATTAAGGTTGCACTGTTATTTGATTTAGTTGAGAGTTAGAAAATTATTAAAATTAAATAAATAATAAATTAAAAGTGATTTAATTAATTAAAAGTGAAAATAATTATAATTAAATTAATATAGTTGAGAGTAATTAAATATTATTTTTATTAATATTAAATTAGGAAATTTTGTGGAGATAATATCTAAATTTAAATAAATTATTTCAATTAAAGTTTTAGATAAATGTGAGCTTTTAAAAGCTGGAAAAGGACCAATAAAAAAAGGGGCTTTTTGGAAAAGAAAGCAGAAAAAGATTTATTGATTTTAATTAGTGATTTATTATTTTTGAGGAGGAAATCATTCACACACAAGTTTGTTCTAGTTGGAGTTTTGCTCTGTAGTTTTTAGATCTAGAAAAGACAAATAAGAAAATAGCTTGCAGTTTTGAGTTTTGAGTAGTTTTGGAATAAAAAATTATTGTGAGTTTGGAAAGAGAAGATTGTTCAGAAGAACATTGAAGGAAGAAGGTCAAAGAAGGAGTTACAGGAGAAATTCGAGAGGAGGTTACAGGCGGGATTCTCCTTCAGACACAGGATTCCAAGTTTTTCCCCTTTTATATTATTAATACTTCGTAGGTCTGTAAATAAATCTGATTTCTATGTTTTTGAAAACTCATTTGTAGTAAAACCCTTGAAATCTTCTGTAGGAAACGTAGTTCAACCTATTTGAAAATTTCTTCAATATAACTTAGTTGAGAAATTTATTGAGTTTGAAATTAAAAAAAATCATGTTACTGTTAAAACTATGTGCCATATTTATATTGGGTCTTTCGTAAAATCTATTTTTTTATATTATTAGTCTTCTGAATCTCTGTGGAAAATATTTATATATATTCCTATATATGTTTAAATAGAATTTGATATACATATTTGTGTGATAATACTATTGAGTTATTTTAATATATTTTATAATCATTATGGATCTCTGTATTTTTGGTTGTTATTAGTTCATGAGATTAAAATAAAAGTCAGCTCTATTGTAGAATGTATATGGAGAATACTGAATATAAATTATTTAATTCATTTCATAACTCTGTTATAATTCCTATGTATTTTTCTTTTCCTATGAATTAGGTTTTAATATAAAAATCTATATTTATATATATACCTAAATAATATGTTCTAGGCAAACAAAAAAAATAAAATAATAATAATAAATAAATGTACAGATCCCTGTACGCTGTGTCAGGCCTCATTTTCTGTGTATTAAATAAAATAATTATATTCGTGTTTATTGATTTTTGAAATCCGCGTTTCTTTTAAATTCGTTTTAATATAAAAATAAAAAAATAAAAATAAAAATAAAAAGAAAAATAAAATTTGAAATTTTATTTGCTTGAAGGGGTGAGAGGAGTAAAATTCTTATTAGTGGCCACCGGGTGATACCTTGATATGACCCACCAAAACGGTGTGCTGTGATACCCGATTGAGGTAGGAGCTAGCGGACCTCAGGGAGAATAGCGCCATGTTTAAAACCTTTATTTTAAATTTTTAAAAAATTTATTTATGAATTTTATTTAAGGAATTTTGTTTCTATTAATATCAGCTTATTTAATTATATAAATATATATATATATTATATAATATTTAATATATATTTAATATATATATTATTTATTATATATGTATATATATATATTTATTTATCTCTGGAAATTTAATTCAAATTTCGTTTTAATTATATATATGTTTTAAATGCAATTTAATTTGAATTGTTTGTATAATAATATGGTTCCACTTATTTATTAAATGATTATTTTATTCCAGATGGGGTTTGGTTATTCATTCAAAATTATAATTTTCTTTCAAATAGAATTGGATATAAATGTTAACTTTATAGAATGATTTTCAATATAGTGTTTATTTATTTAATTTATTTTGAATATTTATATATAAAGGAGGTTTATGTATATGTACGGTGAGTACATTTTAATATTTTGCAATAGTATAGTAAATTGGGAAATTGGAAATAAATTTATCGTGTCGTGTTGAAAAGTGTGTGCTCGTGTAATTGATTGAGTAATTAGGTGGAATTGATTGCAAGTTGTAATTTGTTTTTTTTTGGGGTTGGATAAAACGTAATTGTGAATCTTGAAATTAATTGTTAATTCTTCTGTGGCATTTTCTTCTTAGTGCGTTTGTGTCAACCCTAAGTTCACCTTACTGTTCGTGAAGAGTATAAGTTATTGTTAAGGGCTTCCTGAGATGGAATGCCTGTCTTTCATGCTTCTTTCATTTCCCATGTCGGGCAGTTAGGGTTAAGAGTATGGTAAGTCTTCCAGAGAAGTTTTCTTGAGTGGAGGTTCATTTCGGTGGATCGCTTTGATGTATTGTACTATGATGTTGTACCCGGTTTCCATGAACGGGGATTTGTGCCTCCTAGGAAATAGGAGTGGGTAATGAGAATTGTACCTCTTTTGGGGAGGAGTGTGTGTTTGGATTGATTTCCTCCACTGGATTGGGGTGGTTTTCTTGTTTGGTTTTCTCCTTGGATTGGAGAGTTTATATTGTTTAGTTACCTATTGTGGTAATGTGCCTTGTGTGTTGTCGATAGGAGAGTGGCTCTTTGTGGGGGTCCGGCACACAAAGGGGTGCCAGGGTAACCTACCTAGAGTTTAATTAAGTGATAACATAAATGAATTAATGGGGGGGCTTTCACACTAATAAAGATAAAGGATGTCTCTCTCGTTAAGCAAGTGAATGATAAGGCTCGAGATGAGATGGGACGCATAGTTTTGCATGAGGGTCCGGCGGCCGGTAGAGGCAAGCCAAGGTAACCCAGGATGGGGGTCCGGTAGCCTAGGAAGGTTGAGCCAGGGTAAATCATGGCAATTTATGCATGACACTCTTCCTATGTCAACAGCTAGCCAATTATTGTGCGATGTTTTTGATCTTGTTCTCTGGAAGCATTGTAACCTCATGTTAAGTGACTTTGTGATTGTAGTTGTGAAGTAATATTGTGATTGTTGTGGTTAAGTGCCTTGTTATTGTCTCTTTGGTCATTGTTGGATGAGGTCTTTGTTATTATGCCTTGGGTTCATTGAAGTTGTGCATGTGACTAGTTGTTATTTGGGAAGGTGTTTTATTGTTATGTTCTGAAGTGATTTGTTGTTGTGCCTCTCGGAATGGTTGTTGTGAGTTTTCTAAGTGGTCTTGGATGTTATATGTTTGTTGGGAGTTAGTCTTTGTTGTTGTTAGGCGTACTTGGTCGGGGACCCTTCCTTGTCTACTCTCAGCACGGGGGTGGTTGGGTGGAACGTGCTTCGCACCCCATTGGGTTCCCTCTCCTTTTGCAGATGTATCTTTTACTTGCAGGTTTTGGCGGATGTTGATGATCCAGTGTCCTTATGTACCAGATTGATGTATATACTTCTTATGTAATGTTTTCATTGTTGGGTTGTCTCCCACATGTGTTGGGATGACCTTGTTGTAAATTGTATATGTGATTATTGAGGTTGTATTTCTAGTCAATTGTATTCTTCTATCTTTGGGATGTAATAATTATTCAAGCCATGTATTTATTCAGGATCTTGTGTTATAGTTGATTATGTTGAGTTGTATTTATCGAAATATGTAACACTTTATATCTTTATAATTCCATGTATTGTCATATGTGCATATGTTATTAATATGGATATAGTTGATAGATATTTTAAATGATGATGGGAATGAATAGATTTACGTAGTTGATTAATTATTGTTATCTTATTATCGTATTATGGGTTAGAATAGTCATGTCATTTTGTGTACCCTATTGGAACAAGTTGTGCCTCTTTTTATAATGTTATGTTGTAATACTTAAGTATGTTTATTTTATGTTCTTTATTTAAAAAAAAATTGTTCCGTTGTTTTAGTTCCTTTGGGGTTCGCACGGCGGGGCGTGACATTCCTTAGTGGTAGAAAAAGGTGTGAAAGTAGGAACCTTATATCTTTGTACAGGTCATACTGTTCCTTCTACTCTAATTGTTACAGAAAAAGGTCAATGTTCAGGAATAGTTGTTGCAGTTTAGCAGGTAGAAAATAATATAGTTGTTGTGGACTCTGAATCAGCACTGTGGCATAATATACTTGGGCATATGAGTGCAAAAGGTATGAAAGTATTCATTCAAATAATGTCTTACAAGGTCTAAAATTTGTTAATATGGATTTTTGTGAAACTTGTGTGTATGGAAAACAAAAGAGAGTTAGTTTTCTCAAGGATGGGAAGCAAAAGAGAAATGAGAAATTAGAGCTTGTGCATACGGATGTATGGGGACCAGCTCAGGTATCTTCTCTCAGTGGCTCTATGTATTATGTTACATTCATTGATGATGCAACTAGGAAGGTATCGATTTATTTCCTTAGGCAGAAATATGATGTATTTGAAACTTTTAAAAAATGGAGAAGCTTGGTTGAGAATGAGATGGGTAAAAAGATAAAATGTCTCAGATCTGATAATGGTGGTGAGTATTGCAGCAAAGAGTTTGAAGATTATTGTTCCTCTAATGATATTCGTAAGCAGAAAACGGTTCCTAAGACTCCACAAGAAAATGGAGTAGTTGAGCGCATGAATAGAACAATAATGGAGTGTGCATAGAATATGAGATTGCATGTTGTTTTTCCTTTAAAAATGTGGGAAGAGACTCTAAACACTATTGTTTATTTAATTAATAGAGGTCCCTCTAATCCTTTGGGTTGTGGTACTCCAGAAGAAGCATGGAAAGGTAAGAAGGTGAGTTATTCTTTTCTCAAAACCTTCAGTTGTGAAGCATTTGCACATGTAGATTCTGAAAATAGAACCAAGCTTTATGCAAAATCAAAGAAATGTATATTTTTTGGATATGGCATTGATGAATTTGGCTATAGGCTTTGGGATTTTGAAAATCAGAAAATTGTGAGAAGCAGGGATGTCATATTCAATGAGAAAGTGTTGTACAAAGATCTGTTGTTGTGGCATGAGAAGAAAGAAAATGATTATGTAGTGTTTGATGATATTCCAAACAATGATGTTTTACTGGTTCCTCATGCTGGGAAACAACAACAATAACAGATACCACAAACTCCTATTAAACGATCTTCAAGAATAAGTAGACCTCCAAAAAGATTCTCTCCCTCTTTGTATACATTTTGTTAACTAATGCTGGTGAACCAGAATATTATGATGAAGCTATGTAGGTGGATACCAAGGTTCAGTGGGAGCATGGAATGGAAGAAGAAATGGAATCCTTGCTGAAAAATCAGACTTGGGAATTATGCAAGTTTCCTGCAGGTAAAAGGGGTTTACCAAATAAATGGGTTTATAGGCTAAAAGAGGAGGATGGAGGTAAGAAAAGATTTAAAACTAGATTAGTTGTAAAGGGATTTGCACAGAAAAAGGGTATTGATTTTGATGAGTTTTTTTCTCTAGTTGTTAAAATGACTTCTATTCGTGTTATTTTAAGTATTGTGGCTGTTGAAGATTTGCATTTAGAACAGCTTGATGTTAAAACAACCTTTCTCCATGGTGATTTGGAAGAGGAAATTTATATAGAACAGCCATAAGGTTTTGAGGTTAAAGGTGAGGAGAAAATAGTGTGCAGATTGAAGAAAAGTTTATATGGCTTGAAGCAAGCACCTCGGCAATGGTACTTGAAATTTGATAGTTTTATAGCTAAGCAAGGCTATAGCAGGAGTAATTCTAACCATTGTGTTTATTTTAAGAGGTTGGATAATGATAACTACATTATTTTATGTTTATATGTCTGATGACATGCTTATAGCTGGGTCTAACATGGATCACATAATTGAGTTAAAACAACAATTAGCAAAATCTTTTTCTATGAAGGATTTGGGGGCAGCAAAACAAATCCTTGGTATAAAAAATTGTAGAAATAGGAAAAATAAAACATTGTTTTTATCTCGGGCTAATTATGTTGAAAAGGTGTTGCAGAAATTTCATATGGAGAATGCAAAAGCTATCAGTACACCTTTGCCTAGTCATGTTAAATTGACTAAGGATATGTGTCCAAAGACACTAGAAGAGGAAGAAAAAATGTCCAAGGTACCATATGCTTCAGCTTTAGGTAGTTTAATGTACGCTATGGTATGCACAAGACCAGATATTGCACATGTCATAGGAGTTGTTAGTAGGTATTTGAGTCATCCTGGAGTTGAGCATTGGAATGTGGTAAAATGGATTCTCAGGTATTTGAGAGGTACATTCAATAAATGTTTATTTTTTGGGGGCTCTAATTTTGATTTAAAAGGCTATGTTGACTTAGATTTGGCAGGGGATATAGATACCAGGCGGAGTACCACATGTTATGTATTTACAATTGGTGGGACATTAGTGAGTTGGATTTCTCGATTACAAAAGGTGGTTGCTTTATCCACCACAGAGGCAGAGTATGTTGTTGCAATAGAGGTAGCAAAGGAGATGATATGGCTGCAATTTTTCATGGATGAGTTGGGAAAACAATAGGTTGGAAATTACTTGTTTATAGACAGCCAAAGTGCTATACATCTTGCAAAGAATTATGCTTTGCATTCTAAAATAAAACACGTACAGTTGAGATATCATTTCATTCAGTCAGTGTTGGAGGATGGATAGGTCAAGTTGGACAAGATACATACAAATGTCAATCCAGCGGATATGTTTATGAAGGCGGTGACAAGGGAGAAGTTGAGCTCCTCTTCAGCTTTGGTTGGCCTTCAAGGTTGAATTCGAGTATAAGAGAGCAGAAGGGTCCAAGGTACTTATTTCCAGTGGGAGCTGTAAGTGTAGCAGTGTCATCCTTGATTAGTCTCCAAGTGGGAGCTCTATGATGGTGTGGATCTTGATCAGTCTCCAAGTGGGAGATTGTTGGTATGTGGCGACTGATCATGCTATACTGTATATCCCATGGTATACTGTACACCTCGGCATGTATCCTTGCTAGGGTCTGGGGCCAGGCGGGGCCCTAGGTAGGGGTTCGGGGGCGGCAGACCCCAAGAAAAAATTTCCTCCTACTTTTTTGTGTTATCACTAAAAAAGGGAAAAAAATCAACAAAAAAAGAAAAATCTAATTTTGTAGAACCCAAAAATCTGGAAGCTTCTAAGCTTGATAAAAAGGGGTTTGGATGGGTGTTATAGTATGATGAAAAATGTGATTATTAAAGATTGTAATAAGTTTTAACTTGGGTGATCCTATAATAGTGGTTTACAATTTTTTGGCCAAACTGGACACTGAAATTATTATTTTTAACTAAATCTTCACATTCGGGCACCTATAGCGGCTAAACTGTGAGGAATTTGAAGATGGTGCAAACTAGAGTCTCATCAAATTTTTGTCTGTAGATTCTAAAAATATTCAAAATTTTTGGAATCAAATTTCCTTTTTTTTCCTTCTCCCATGAAAATTAATTTTTTTCAGAAAACAACATTTTTAAAGTCACATTATAACGCATAACTTTTTTCCATGAAGGATAAAATTCTAATTATTTTAAATTTAGATTTTTAACTCTGATATCTAGTGCTTCCAATTTGTTGAAAGTTGTTTATTGAATATTTTTTCCTTAATCAAATTTCAAAGTCAAACTAATTACAATTCTAGACCACGTATAGCGCTGTAACTTTTTGTATATGTAAAATTTAATTTTATTTTTTTGTTGGATCAAGGACTTCAATATCTGGTGCACTCATTTTTTTCAAAAAAAATTGATAATCTTCTATTTTTCCACATGTGAAGAACAAAGAAATTCATTTTCAATGAAAAACCTATGTTTAATAAAACTTAAAAAACAAATATATAACAAAACCAAAACATATTAAAATTATATTCATTGGATAGCTTGTTCTGAGGAATACCAGAATCATTTGAAATAAATTTTAAATGAATTCATTTGATCCCCCAAAAGCTAAATCAAAAGTGATTTTTTATCAGCATTTTGATAGGTGTAAAGGAGACGCATTTATAGGTATGGTTTAAAACTAGCGAGGTTCTATCCAAGGGGATTTGATCTAAGGTGATTTGATCAAACCCTATTCAATTGGAATCCTTAAAATGGAACTTTTTAAGGCTTAAATCATTATATTTTCTAAAAATATGTGATTTCAGCTAAAATTAGTTCCTCTCAGGAATTGTAAACCACTATTATGACAGCACCCAATGGATAGTAAAATTATTGGATGGCTACAGTTTGGTGGATGTAGCCTAGATTGGGTGAACCACATTAAATTCTCTATGTTATAATTTATTCTATGTGCATTTTATTTTCTCTATTTATTAATTAAATCTGCATTTAATTGTTAGATATCTGCCATTTCTAACCCTAACAAAAGGGGCTATCAGGATAATCCACGTTAGAGTTAGAGTAACAAGTGATAACCTAATTAATTAATGGGTGGGTGGTTAAACATTAATAAGATAATTGTGGATGCCTTGTCCACCTATTAAGGCTTTCATAGACTAAAGGTGGGTTGAGAAGGTCATGGTTGGAAAGATCATTGCCTCATCTTCATGATAGGTTAATGGTTCCACATGAGTCACCCTATGGGGTCGGTGCCTAGAGAGGATGTCAAGATAATCATAGATAGGGGCGGCGACTAGAGAAAGGAAGTCAAAATAACCCATGTAGTACTATGCGATGATACTCTCCCATAGCTTCCCTTGTGTTTGCTTTTGTGTATGTCTAGAGGTGGTTGTGTCTTATGTTGTTAAGGTGATTGTTTCTTGATGTTTTCTTTGTGGCCTCCTTTCAATTATTTCAATGTTGTATATATGCCTCATGGCAACTTTATTGGTGTTGGTGAAAGGTGCCCTTGGATATTTATTGTTGATTGATTTTGTGGTCTCATTTAGTGAGCTTGGAATTTTATTGTTGTTGGCACCTATTATGGTGATTTAATGTTGATCTATGATTTTGGCAATTGGTTTTGGTTGGACTTTCCTCTATCTTGCCCTTGATTTTTCTTATTTCTAACCTCTGGAAGTGGTCTATTGATGATATGTTTTATGATTTATTGTTGTTATGTTTTGATAGTGGTCTTTTGAAGTTATGTTTCCTTTATGTGCTTTCTTGTTTTTCATGTTTGGAGTTTAGTCTTGTGTTTCTACTTGGATGTGCTTGGTTGGGGATCCTTCCTTATTTACTCCTAGCATAGGGGTGGTCAGGTGGAACGTGCTACGCACCTTGTTAGGTTCCTTATGATGCAGTTGTACCATTCAATGTAGAGTTTGTAGATGTGATTAATCCAGGGTTCATATGTTACTAGATATATATTTGTACTCTAGATGCATTTTATGTATTGATGTATCATTCCCATGTGCGTTGGGAAGACTTATGATGTAATTTTTTATATTTACTTTATATTTCCATGTTTAATTTATTATGAATGCAAGTAAGGTTTTCACATCTAGTTTTTTCTTGTTACATTGGTTATCATTTATTAATGTTTAAAATTGAAGTTAAGTGAATGGATGGGTTAGCTATGTAATGTCACCTCATGTACCCCAAAGGACTTATGTGTTTAATTTGTAATATTTTAAATTTAATGTATACAATAATTTATGCACTTTAATTTTTATTTTTTTAAAGTACCATAAATGTTAGAAGTATTAGTTTTCTTTAGGGTTACAAGGTGGGGCATTACAATGCCCTTGTCCCATCCACTATATTATCAATCACATTACCCTTTATCCAAATCCTTCTCTCCCATTCTCATCCACCTTCATCCATCTTATCAAAAAATAAAAATAAATAAAAAATATCTAATGGTGAAAACCTAGAAAACAAGCACCTTGGGCAAGTACCATGATGAAAACCTAGAAAACATACATCATGTGTAAATCCTTCCATCAACTGGTACTCTACACTTTAGGGAAAGCTTCACTCACTACATCCTATCCAATTCCTTCATCCCATATTCTAATCCATCATATATTCATGTCTACCCATTGTATCCAATCCTTTCCAATCCCTTTGTCCTCCTTTTGATCTTGGTAAGGATAGGGGTAAAACTTATATATATGATTTAGACAACAAAAACCTTAATTTATTCATATTTCCTCCAACCTCCATATCCTCCATCCATAAACCTTTTACTACTTCCAACCATCAAGTTATTATCTAAGTGACCAAGACCTATCCTACCATCTCCCTTGAATTTGATAGACTTACCCATAATGGTTTCAATATCCAATCCACCAAATGTTGGGTGAAATCCATTATATCTGTAGACATCTAAATTTTTCCACCCCCATATGGTCAAATTCACCCATTTTATTCAGGTATGTGCAGGATCATCATGGAAAAAATAGGCTCTTAAGTGGCAAAAAAATTAGAAAAAATAGTGTTAGGCAACTTGACGTAAAAATTTGAATAAGTTATCTATATTATTTCAAAAATATGTAAGAATAGAATTTGTAGAAAATTTAATGTAGTTTCCAAACTACTAAGTTTATTTAAAAATAAATGAAATCTATTTGGTGAAAATTTGAAATTTCAATGCAGTAGTACTTAAATTTCAGGGAAAAAATAAGAAGTAGGTGTTTGTCTAACCACCCTAACCATAATAAAATGATAATATTTTTTTATAATATTTTATATATAAGTAGAGGACTCATTTTTGGATGTGATGCATATTTTTTTGTAATTTTTTACCAAGTAATAATTAATTATGAATTTTTTATTACAACTTTTAAAAAATATAAAAACTTGTATGTCTGACCACCTTAACTTGGTCAAAACTTCATGAAATTTATTTTTTATTTTTTAATCCTATAGTATGTGAAGCATAGAATGTGACGCATGTTTTGATTCAAAAAATGTGATACCATTTGAAAGTTATAGATGTTTTTCAATTAGCCTATCAATTGGGACTTTAGTCATTAATTCTAATGAAAATGAATAATAATTATTTATTAAATTCAAATTAAAGTATAATTTATATGGTGGAAAGCTGAGAATCTCCTTTAAAAACCATTTTTATTTCATCAATTTTGGGTAAAAAAAAATTGTCAGCCACATACCCTTCAAATACCCATAATATTGCCACTTTTTGGCCCATCATGATCCTGCACATACCCATTCCTCTATCCCACATCCCTCATCTGTGTTAATTAAATAATTTAATTAATATTCCCATTTTCTAATGTTCTTGAGGTATTTCTCCCTTATCCCCTTTCCTCTCTAAATTCAATAAGTACTCTAATTTATTTAATTTAGTCATTTTCCCTTTATGAATTTAAATCAATTTTTAATTTCATCATTTATCTCTTCTTGTCCCATCCTCCATAATTTTCTGTCATCCAGATTAATTTAATTAATCTGTGTTTAGGATGTGCACATCCCTAATCGTAATTAGGGTTATATCCTCCATATTTCCCCACTTGTGCTTAATTCTTCATTAGCCTGCCTAATCTCATGTTTGCACAACTCTAATCACTTCATTAGGTCAACCTAATCCTCATGCCATTTATGGGATGGGTCCTAAGTCAACTTCATTTATTGATTTTTCCTTTTAGAGAAGCCAACTCCTCCCCCATGTGAATTTTAAATTCACATTTATTCCCCCTATGTATTTTAAGGAATTTTTAATCCCTTCCCTCATCCCCATGTGGATATTTGAGAAATTTTTAATTCCTCACATATCCCATCACCCACATAGGGACAAGGACCTCCTTTATGAGGAGATCTTGTCTAAATCCATATGTACTATGTAGTACCTCCAACTCATCTCCCCTTTGACATCTCACCTACCGCATGCCAAGATTTGAGGGCTTATGAGTTCTCAACTCGCCCTAGCCCTTGATCTTTTCCGTTGTGGCTTCATCTTGACCCTCCATTGTTTAGAGACACTTCCCAAAATAATGGAGGAATTTTCCCTTATTTGTATCCAACACACATTTTCACTCAACTTAGCACTCTAACATCCAAGAGCTCAACCAAGCAAAAATCTACCATTGTTGCAACACCCTTTGCATCCATACCTTGCATCCATTGCAATACCCACTAGCATCATTGCATTCTCCATCATCTCATGATAATTTAGAACTATATTTAAGCTATTTTTTCATAAAAAAGAGCACACATTCGAGCAATCAATAGGGAAAACAAAGCAATCAACTCAACAAGGTAAATTTTTCTTTTTCTTTCAATTTGTTTGAGTTCATTGTATGCCCAATCTTGAGTGTTTGTTTTATGTTGTAACGCCTGTCGTGCAAACCCCAGAGAACACACACACAATGCAAATAATTTTTATGTTTTTTTTTAAAACATAAAGTAAACATGCAATAACATTAAACCGTAATCACATTGTACATTACATCACATTATCACACTTAGTTCTCCAGGGCATGCGAGGTTACATCACAAACATCTAAACAAAAGCAAAAGACAACATTGAACAATATATCCATTTATATTATAACAACCATGAATAAGAATACCACCATGAATCAAGAGCGAGAGTGTTACTCCATTACGTTTTGCAATCATAATGAATCTCTTTAACAAAGTTACAAATGAACCTAACTATTACATCATTGTTATAAAATTACATTACAAGCTCTTGATATAAGAATTACAACAAATTTCCAAAACATGTGGGATGATACAAGTACAATAAATTCTGAAATGCAAGGTGTTCACTGATACAACTCCAACTGCAGAAATGGTGAGAAGAAAAGATGCTAATGGGGAACCCAACAGGTGCGGAGCACATTCCACCCAACCATGTGAGTTATGGATAACTCACCCCCCATGCTCAGAGGTGACAATGAAGTTAACTCAACCATGATTATCAAACCGAATCCATAAACAACAAAGTACAAACTCAATAACACAACAACACAATCCACAACATTTACGAAGCAACAAAAGATAAAGCTAAGAAATAGATCAAAGAAATAACAGATAAACAAGTTACCAAGGAACATTCATAACTCAACTTCAAAAGAATCCAAAACAACATAAAGATTACAATTCCAGAGGTGACAAGAAGTAATGCACTAGGGTGTCTAGTGGAGAGTGTCATCGCATAGCTCTCATGGGATCTCCTGGCTCTACCTCCAACTTGAGGCGCTGACAACCATCTATGGATCTCCTAGCTCTTCCTCCTACTTGAGGTGCCGGCACCATAGGGTAGCTCATGCAGAGTCGATAACCTCTCATGAAGACGAGATTATGACTTTTCCGACCACGACCTTCTCAGTCTATCATTAGTCTATGATAGCCCTAATGCATAGACGAGGAATCCAATATTTATTATCTTGTGTGTTTTACTACCCATCCCCCCTAATTCTATTGTTTTTAGGTTATCACTTGTTTAACTACTCTTACGTGGGTTCTCCTATGCACTTCCTCTTACTCGAGGTGCTGGCCCCCACGAAGAGCCACTCTCCCTAAGACCCCTAATAGAAACTGAAATAAGGCAAGGGTTGTACCATCAAGTATAAGGCATATAACACAAAACAAGACATGCGAGGCAAATCCATCTCGCGATCACTCATAATCACAATGACCACAATCTCGTACAACCCTTCCAATAAAGATGCTTAACAAAATCATGTAATATTCAAATCCAAAAAGTACAAGGATAAATGTCCAAGAAAATAAATCAAGCCTCTGGAACAAGGGTTTGTAAAGCAACAGGGTTCCCACATGGACAACACTAACAATAGCCATAACGGAAAAGATAACACAATTTAATTTTGTAAGACAACACCAAATTTAATGTAATTCATTCCCGGTCATTCAATTAAATTAATCTCACCAATTTGCTAATCGTTACAACATAAGATTCTCATTTTCAAATATAATGAAATATAACTAACTCAGTATAATCCATTTATAGTATGAAATAAACTAATTTTCTATTTTAAATTATTTACTCAACAACAGATAAAATACCGCCCTTTAAATATATATATATCTATGTATAACCATTATTAACTTTTTATTTAAAATACAAAAAATTACATTTTAAAATAACAATAATATTAAATAACATAATTATAATTCTATTTAAAATAAAATAAATTATAATATTTAATATTTAATAAAATAAATATATACAACTATATATATATATATATATTTATATATATATACAAATATAAAATTATATAAAATTTAAAACACAGTAAGAAAGGGCCGACAGCCCAGTTGACTGTCTGCAGGGCAGAGAGGACTGCCTACAGCAGTCCCCATGACTGTTGCGCACGGCAGTCCATAGGACTGCCACACACAGCAGTCTGTGGTCTGCTGTGGCCAGTCCTTTTGCCACAGGGGGGCGGGGTGGGTACGGCCTGCCATCCTTCCCCAAACTCCATACAATGAAATTTTATTTTATATTTTAAAAAAATAAAATAAACACACAATTTTAATAAATAAACATTCGTTTGTCCCTGATACGGATTCTGACGGCCTATTCGGCCATAATAATAATTTTTTTTAAAACAAAACACATAATTTAATAAAATTAACCTTCGTCCCTGGTACGATTCCGACGGTCATTACGGCCAACAATTTGATTTTAAATAGCAATTTTGAATACTTTATAAAGCACAAAAAAAATATATATATTTATAAACATATGTATGTATAAATATATACGGAATTTGTATATATTTATATATACATTCCAGATGAAAAAATATACCAGCTACAGGTACAGAGAATAGAAGAACTACATAAAAATAACTTATATAAAAAAAATATATGTATATATATATATATATGAATATATATATATATATATATATATATAGATAGATATATATATATAAAGGATATATTTTTATAATCCCAGAATAAATGGTTCTTAAAGAAAACTATGTAAATTCTCAAAGACACAACATAATCAATTTAAGAACATATATTTGATTTTCATAGACTCAACATCATTTTCACACAGCCAAATTGGATGAATATCCATAGAGTAATTTACATAGACAGTTTTTTTTCAATTTCTTCAGCAATTTTCACTATTCAATAAATTTCTCTTTCCTAAGGTTTCATTTTTCTTTCCCCAAGTAATCTAATTATTTTTTTCTGTTTTCTTTAAATCAGAAGACCAAAGAAGAAGTAGATAAAACCTGGAGTCCTACGCTTATTTGAGAAGTTGATGATGCCTGCTTGAATCCGATGGCCTTTATGAAGCGCTTCCGGTTCTGCTTCGAAATCTCCTCTCCAGAATATCGTGCTCAACTTCAAATCTAATATTCTCTCAGAAACCCTTCCCAAAACATGCAGCAATAGATTGACAAATTTTTATTTTTTTTCGAAAACTTTAGAAGATTTCAACATTCAAAAGACATTATTTTTATTTTGCTTTTATTTTATTTTTCAACTTCTGTCACATTCTTCCCGTGCATGAAAATTCATAATTATGCAACTAAATAAAAGATGCCTCTTTCCCTTTTTGAAAATTCTAAAAAAAATCTAATAAAAAGAAACTATCTAATTTAATTCTAATTAAGTTTCCTTTTCCAATACTTTCTATTTTAAATCTGCTTTTGCAAGATTTATTTGCTATGCACATAATATAATTTATTTTAATAATTATCCTCAACAAGATAATTAATTAAATTAATAAATACAATTTAATATTAAATTAGCACATTTAAATATTTACATACAAATTAATCTAACATTATAATAAACAATTATTACCAATAATAAATAAACTAAACCACGACTTATAAAATACTAACATCAATAACATACGACAATACACAAACATGACCCACAAAGAACGACAACAACAAGAACGTGCAATACCACTCAATTTGACAGTTTGACAACATGGGACATGATGACTTCATGATCACCTCTGTTTCAACATTTGACCGTTGGGCTATTGGTGCTCGCCCTGTCCTGTCGAAGCAGGTGGAAACGAGACTATGTATCTGCAATCCCTACATACAAATGAAGTCGTGTACATGTGCATACATATATATATATATAATCAAAGCATTGCATTGTGAGAAGGAATCATAGCATAATAGAGCACTCGCAACGAGTGATGCTACACTATCCTTCATCACATCTATCCTAACAATTATAATATGATTGATAAAATAACATTTCTAAACTAACAATTCATCTCATGACATAATTTATTAAATCACTACATCATAATATAATTCGTAAAATCAACTAACATCACCAACCACAATGTCATATGAAATAATCATGTCCACAAATGGAATAACAACATCATCAAATGTCTAACTAACCAAATCACACAAAAATAGTACCATCATAGTATCAATGTATCAAATCAAAGCATAAAAACTACTGAGTCCAACTAGCAACTAGGAGGGTTATTACATCCTCCCCCCTTAAATCCGTCCTACTCCTGTAAGCCAGCAAACAAGTAAGGGTGGGATTCTCTGATACGGGAAGCATCCTCCCATGTCGCTGAAGTCTCATCATTGGGATCCCACTAGAGCCGCACCTGCTCAATATCCCTGCCTCTGAGAACAAGTCTCCTGTGCTGCACCACGACCACGGGCTCTAGAGCTAGCTGCCCATCCTCGACCTATAGAGAATTCCAATCAAGTACATGAGTAACATTAGGAAAATAAGGCCTAAGGACATAAACATGAAACACATCGTGAATCTACAACAGACTGGGTGGCAAGGCCAAGCGATAGGCAACAGGACCAATACGCTCTAACACCTTGAACGGACCCACAAAATGGGGTGCAAGCTTAGAACCCTTTCCATAACGAATAGGGCTCTTCCGAGGATGAACTCGAAGAAACACTCAATCACCTACTGCAAACTGTCGATCAACTCTGTGCACATCAGCAAACTTCTTATGCCTATCCTAAGCCGCTACAAGATGCTCTCGGATGCGAGCTACCTACTGCTCCATATCCTGAAGCATCTTGGGTCCAAGAAGAACCATGTCCTCTAATCAATCCCAGCTCAAAGGGGTACGACAAGGACAACCATATAAAGCCTGAAATGGAGCCATGCCAATCGAACTATGATAACCATTATTATAGGAAAACTCGACCAAATGCAGATAATCTTCCCAATGAGATTGTTGGTCCATGACATACATGCAAAGCATATCCTCAAGCACCTGATTGGCACTCTCAGTTTGACCATCTATCTCTGGATGGTAGGTAGAACTGAAATTCAACTTAGTCCCTAAGGACCGCTGCAAAGATTTCCATAACACAGATGTGAATACCGGATCTCTGTCAGAAATGATCTTGTGTGGTATCCCATGTAATCGAACAATATCTTCCATGAACACCCTAGCCACCACTGAAGCAGTATAGGAAGATCGAATGGGAGAGAAATGGGCTACCTTGGTCAACTTGTCAACAGTGACCATAATAGCATCATGTCGCCTAGAAGACATAGGCAACCCAACAATGAAATCCATAGAAATGATGTTCCACTTCCACTCCGGAACAAGATGAGGCTACAACAAACCTGCCGGATGATGATGCTTGGCCTTAACTCTTTGACAATCTAGACACCTAGCCACAAAATCAACAATGTCATGCTTCATCCCTGCCCAAAAATATAATGAGCGAAGGTCAACGTACATCTTTTTAACTCCAGGATGTGTCGAATAAGGAGCCCTATGAGCTTCAGTCATGATTAGGGTACGAAGACCCTCTGCAAGAGGTACATACATTTGGCCTCCATAATGCAAAACACCATCTGAGTCCAAGGAATAACCAGAAAATTTACCTTCCAATGCTCTGCCCGACTCAATCTCTGATTTCACCGCTTGATACCAATCATCTGAAGAAAGAGCTGAGAGAATCTAACTCTTCAAATCAACCTCAAGAGCCATAGCAGAAATCTCATGCTTGCGTCTGCTCAACGCATTTGCTACCACATTTTCCTTGCCCTGAATATATTTTACTTCAAAATCATATTTGCACAAGAATTCCATCCACCTCCTCTGCCTTGCATTCAAATTCGACTGCATAAAGATGTATTGCAGACTACGATGATCTATATGCAACTCGAACCAATGCCCTAGGAGAAAGTGTCGCCATCTTACCAAGGCATGAACAACTGCGGTTAACTCCAAATCATGAGTGGGGTAATTGAGTTCATGATCCTTCAGTTTTTGAGATTCATAAGCAATCACTCGCCCTTCTTGCATCAACACGACCCCCAAGCCTTCCAAAGAAGCATCTGTACACACAACAAAATGACCTATAAGGTCTGGTACTGCTAAGATTGGAGCACTAGTCAGCTTGTCCTTTAGAATCTGGAAAGCTAATTGACACTGATCTGACCAAAGAAACTTCTTTCCCTTCCTCTGGAGAGAGGTGATAGGATGTGCCAACCTAGAAAATCCTTGGACAAACTGCCTATAATATCCTGCAAGTCCCATGAAGCTACGAATCTCTGAGACATTTGTGGGTGCGGGGCAATCCATAATGGCTTGAATCTTTGCAGGATCAACTGAGATTCCATCACCTGAAATCACATGCCCCAAATATTGAACTTCAGTCTTATAAAAGTCACACTTTGCCAAGTTGGCAAACAACTGATTGTCCCTTAAGCACTGTAACACCTGCTTTAGATGTTCCTCATGTTCCTCAATAGACCTAGAATAAATCAGAATGTCATCGAGAAACACAAGGACGAATCTATCCAAGTATGTTCAGAACACTCCATTCATTAAGCTCATAAAGACTGAAGGTGCATTTGTTAACCTGAATGGCATCACAGTGAACTCGTAATGTCTATATCAAGTATGAAATGTTGTTTTGTGAATATTTGGACCTGCAATCCTCAACTGATGGTATCCCGATTTGAGATCAATCTTAGAGAACACCTTTGCCCCTTTTATCTGATCGAAAAGATCATCAATTCTGGGTAATGGATATCGGTTCTTCATGGTTACTTTGTTCAACTACCTGTAGTCAATACACAAGCGAAGAGAACCATCCTTCTTCTTCACGAATATCACAGGTACTCCCCAAGGAGAAACACTTGGGCAGATAAAGCCCTTAGCCAACAATTCTTCCAGCTATAGACGGAGTTCCTAAAGTTCCTGTGTTGTCATCTGATACGGAGCTCGAGATATTGGTTCAGCTCCAAGTACCAGATCAATCCTAAAATCTATATCTCGCTTTGGTGGCATACCAGGTATCTCTTCTAGAAACACATCAAAAAACTCCTTAAGGAGAGGGTACTGATCCAACGACACCCCTCGACTTTCCTCTGATTCCAAGTTACTCATAGATACTGCAAAGAGTTGACAACCTTGCCAGAAGCACCTTTTTAGCTGCATGGCAGAGATCATTCGTAAAGAAATGGGTCTTTGAATACCCATGATCTCCACCTCCTTTCCAGAATCATCAATGCACCGCACTGCTTTACGATGACAATCAATTGTAGCACGGTGTGCACTCAACCAATCCATGCCCAAGACGACATCATATGAGCCGAGTGGTAGGATTCTAAGGTCTACTTTGGTTGACAAAGCCCCTATACTCAAACTACAATCCTGCACAAGCTTCTCTACAACAAGCTTTGACCCTGAAGCCAATTCAACTTTCCATTTCACATCTTGACTAGTTGCCACCAGTCCACATCGCTCAACCACCAAAGGAGATATAAAGGAATCAGATGCACTAGAATCAAAAAGTATAGAAATGCTAGAACCATGTAACACATCTGAAGTCTCAATGATGGTGTTCTGGTGGTCTGCCTGCTGATTATCCACTGTAGCAAAGACACGATGAGATCTCCCTGCATCACCTACTATCGGCTCTGATCCAGCTAGCCTCTGATTAAAACCTGAAGTGTTCTTCTGAGGACACAATCTGGCAATGTGCCCCTTATGTCCACAAGAGTAACACCTAGTACCCCTACCAAAACCTCTGCCCCCTGATGGAGCATTTGACTGCTAGAAACTTCCTCGACTCAGCGCTGACTGAAAACTAGGTGCAGGTTGAACAAAATGTTTCTGACGAACACAGTCCTTGTTCCAATCCTTGCGAAATTGCGAATTTCCACCCTATTGAGATTGAAAGTTCTTCTGTCTCGACTACTATTGTTGAGGCTGCTACTACTGATGACCCCCTTTCGAGGGTTGAAACTTGTTTTTGGAAGATCCTGCCCCATGAGACTGACCTCCGTGAGTGCTAAATCCCAGAGTAGGTGCACTGCCAATCTGCACTCCAATGTGACCACCCAAGGCCATGTCCAAATTTTCCTCTACCAAGCGAGCCTTCTCAACTGCCATTTCCATTGTCTTTGGCTCGAAGACTCGCATGCCACCACTAATGCGGGTATTAAGGCCCCGAACAAAGTGTTGCACTAACATGCCTTCATCATGGCTAATCCCTACATACTGCTTCAACTCATATAAGCGTCGTCATATTGTTCCATTGACATAAACAACTACTTGAGATCATGAAACTCATCAGCCTTGTGCTGCCTCCAATGGTCTGAGAGAAAACGAGCCCTGAACCTATCTAGGAACAATTCCCAGGTGACTAAACTGATATCAAGGTGTAATTTTTGTTCCTCAAGTTGCCACCAGGTAGACGCAAAACCTCGAAGGTGCATAACCGCACACCGAGCCTTGGTATTGCTACCATAGGGATGCATGGCGAAGCAATGATCCAAGTCAATTAGCTAAGTTTCAGCTTCTAGTCCTCCTCCTGAACCATCAAATGTCGGTGGGTAAGCTCTCAATAAATCCCTCATATGGCCTGCTATGACTGCATCCTGAACCACATCTATATCCCTTCGCCTTGGCGACCTTTCTCTCTCCCTTTCAATCTGCGGCTCCTCCTCTGGCCTGGGTCCCAAACGAGCCAGAATCTCTCCAAGAATGTGCTTTAACAGACCGTCCAATCTAGGCTGTCCTTGGTTCTGACCACCTGATGGATTACTATGAAGACTCTGTTGATCCTCATGATCAGAACCATGAGAACTGGGAACTAAGGGACTTTGCCGGCTTGCTCCACGACTGGCACCACAGCCTCCTGCTCGGCCACATCCTCTACCTCGAGGCATATTTCTGCACAACAAGATAAATGTACAAATGAGCTCAAGAGTTCAAACATGAGGTTGCCTAATGGAATTAACTACCCAGAGACCCCAACGTTTGCAAACCTGGCTCTGATACCAAGTTGTAATGCCCGTCGTGCAAACCCCAGAGAACACACACAATGCAATTTTTTTTTTAAGAAAAAAATATAAAGTAAACATGCAATAACATTAAACTGTAATCACATTATACATTACATCACATTATCACACTTCTAAGTTCTCTGGGGCACGCGAGGTTACATCGCAAACATCTAAATGAAAGAAAAAGACAACATTGAACAATATATCCATTTATATTATAACAACCATGAATAAGAATACCACCATGAATCAAGAGTGAGAGTGTTACTCCATTACGTTTTGCAATCATAATGAATCTCTTTAACAAAGTTACAAATGATCCTAACTATTACATCATTGTTATAAAATTACATTACAAGCTCTTGATATAAGAATTACAACAAATTTCCAAAACATGTGGGATGATACAAGTACAATAAATTCTAAAATACAAGGTGTTCACTGATACAACTCCAACTGCAGAAATGGTGAGAAGAAAGGATGCTAATGGGGAACCCAATGGGTGTGGAGCATGTTCCACCCAACCATGTGAGTTATGGATAACTCACCCCCCATGCTCAGAGGTGACAATGAAGTTAACTCGACCATGATTGTCAAACCGACTCCATAAACAACAAAGTACAAACTCAATAACACAACAACATAATCCACAACATTTACGAAGCAACAAAAGATAAAGCTAAGAAATATATCAAAGAAATAACAGATAAACAAGTTACCAAGGAACATTCATAACTCAACTTCAAAAGAATCCAAAACAACATAAAGATTACAATTCTAGAGGCGCCAAGAAGTAATGCACTAGGGTGTCTAGTGGAGAGTGTCATCACATAGCTCTCATGGGATCTCCTGGCTCTTCCTCCAACTTGAGGCGCCAGCAACCATCTATGGATCTCCTGGCTCTTCCTCCTACTTGAGGCACCGACACCATAGGGTAGCTTATGCGGAGTCGATAACCTCTCATGAAGACGAGATTATGACTTTTCCGACCACGGCCTTCTCAGTCTATCATTAGTCTATGATAGCCCTAATGCATAAATGAGGAATCCAATATTTATTATCTTGTGTGTTTTACTACCCATCCCCCCTAATTCTATTTTGTTTAGGTTATCACTTGTTTAACTACTCTTACATGGGTTCTTCTGTGCACTTCCTCTTACTCGAGGCGCCAACCCCCACGAAGAGCCACTCTCCCTAAGACCCCTAATAGAAACCGAAATAAGGCAAGGGTTGTACCATCAAGTATAAGGAATATACACAAAACAAGACATGCGAGGCAAATCCATCTCGCGATCACTCATAATCACAATGACCACAATCTCGTACAACCCTTCCAATAAAGATGCTTAACAAAATCATGTAATATTCAAATCCAAAAAGTACAAGGAAAAACGTCCAAGAAAATAAATCAAGCCTCTGGAACAAGGGTTTGTAAAACAACAGGGTTCCCACATGGACAACACTAACAATAGCCATAACGGAAAAGATAACACAATTTAATTTTGCAAGACAACACCAAATTTAATGTAATTCATTCCCGATCATTCAATTAAATTAATCTCACCAATTTGCTAATCGTTGCAACATAAGATTCTCATTTTCAAATATAATGAAATATAACTAACTCAGTATAATCCATTTATAGTATGAAATAATCTAATTTTTGTATTTTAAATTATTTACTTAACAAAAGATAAAATACTGCCCTTTAAATATATATATATATATATCTATATATAACCATTATTAACATTTTATTTAAAATACAAAAAATTACATTTTAAAATAACAATAATATTAAATAACATAATTATAATTCTGTTTAAAATAAAATAAATTATAATTATAATATTTAATAAAATAAATATATACAACTATATATATATAAATAAAGAAATATATATTTATATATATACAAATATAAAATTTAATAAAATTTAAAACACAGTAAGAAAGGGTTGACGGCCCAGTTGACTATCCGCAGGGTAGAGAGGACTGCCTATGGCAGTCCCCGTGACTGTTGCACACGACAGTCCGTAGGACTGCTGTGCATAGCAGTCTGCGAACTGTTGTGGCCAATCCTTTTGCCACAGGGGAGCGGGGTGGGTACGGCCTGCCGTCCTTCCCCAAACCCCATACAATGAAATTTTATTTTATATTTAAAAAAAAAAAAAGATAAACACACAATTTTAATAAATAAACATCCGTCCATCCCTGATACGGATTCTGACGGCCTATTCGGCCATAATAATAATTTTTTTTAAAACAAAACACATAATTTAATAAAATTAACCTCTATCCCTAGTACGATTCTGACGGCCATTACGGCCAACAATTTGATTTTAAATAGCAATTTCAAATACTTTAGAAAGCACAAAAAAAAAAATAGTTATAAACATATGTATGTATAAATATATATGAAATTTGTATATATTTATATATGCATTTCAGATGAACAAATATACCAGCTACAGGTACAAAGAATAGAAGAACTGCAAAATAACTTATATAAAAATATATATGTATATATATATATATATAAATATATATGAAGGATATATTTTTATAATCCCAGAATAAATGGTTCTTAAAGAAAACTATGTAAATTCTCAAAGACACAACATAATCAATTTAAGAACATATATTTTATTTTCACAGACTCAACATTATTTTCACACAGCCAAATTGGAAGAATATCCATAGAGTAATTTACATAGATAATTTTTTTTCAATTTCTTCAGCAATTTTCACTATTCAATAAATTTCTCTTTCCTAAGGTTTCATTTTTCTTTCCCCAAGTAATCTAATTATTTTTTTCTATTTTCTTTAAATCAGAAGACCAGAGAAGAAGTAGATAAAACCTGGAGTCCTGTGCTTATTTGAGAAGTTGATGATGCCTGCTTGAATCCGATGGCCTTTACAAAGCGCTTCCGGTTCTGCTTTGAAATCTCCTCTCCAGAATATCGTGCTCAACTTCAAATCTAATATTCTCTTAGAAACCCTTCCCAAAACATGCAGCAATCGATTGACAAATTTATTTTTTTTTTTCAAAAATTTCAGAAGATTTCAACATTCAAAAGACATTATATTTATTTTGCTTTTATTTTATTTTTCAACTTCTGTCGCATTCTTCCCATGCATGAAAATTCATAATTTTGCAACTAAATAAAAGATGCCTCTTTCCCTTTTTGAAAATTCTAAAAAAAAATCTAATAAAAAGAAACTATCTAATTTAATTCTAATTAAGTTTCCTTTTCCAATACTTTCTATTTTAAATCTGCTTTTGCAAGATTTATTTGCTATGCACATAATATACTTTATTTTAATAATTTATTTTAATAATTATCCTCAACAAGATAATTAATTAAAATAATAAATACAATTTAATATTAAATTAGCACATTTAAATATTTACATACAAATTAATCTAACATTATAATAAACAATTATTACCAATATTAAATAAACTAAACCATGACTTATAAAATACTAACATCAATAACATACGGCAATACACAAACATGACCCACAAAGAACGACAACAAGAACGTGCAATACCACTCAATTTGACAGTTTGACAACATGGGACATGATGACTTCATGATCACCTCTGTTTCAACATTTGATCGTTGGTCTATTGGTGCTCGCCCTGTCCTGTCGAAGCAGGTGGAATCGAGACTATGTACCTGCAATCCCTACATACAAATGAAGTGTTGTACATGTGCATACATATATATATATAATCAAAGCATTGCATTGTGAGAAGGAATCGTAGCATAACAGAGCACTCACAACGAGTGATGCTACACTGTCCTTCATCACATCTATCCTAACAATTATAATATGATTGATAAAATAACATTTCTAAACTAACAATTCATCTCATGACATAATTTATTAAATCACTACATCATAATATAATTCTGAAAATCAACTAACATCACCAACCACAATGTCATATGAAATAATCATGTCCACAAATGGAATAACAGCATCATCAAATGTCTAACTAACCAAATCACACAAAAATAGTACCATCATAGTATCAATGTATCAAATCAAAGCATAAAAACTAATGAGTCCAACTAGCAACTAGGAGGGTTATTACATATGCTTTTGATCTCTTTCATTAGCTAGTTTTTTGCATTTAGGTGGGTTGAAAAAACCTACACACAATGTCATCTAATATAATCCTTTTAGCTTATCCATTCAATATATAAATACTTTGTATATTCATTCTTCCTCCATCTAGCCATACAAAAACCTTCATATCCCCTATCCCTCATCCACCATCATTCTATGATGTATTATCATGAGCATCCCAATCTCTCATTATACATGATACTTATAGAGTGGGAAATGTCATTATCCCATGAATTTTTCTGTGGAGACCATATTTGGATCCCTCCATCTATCCATCAAAATCTTCCAATTATTTCCATCCACTATTAATAATCCCTTTATCTCCCCATATCCGATCATCCATTGTCTAGGTAGACGTGACACTTCCCTTTTTCTTAGTAATCCAACATAGTAAGAAAATATTAATCCCAACACTTCTTCCTATCCAATCTAAACAAATCATCCAATAACTTCCATTGTTCTTGCTACCAATCTCATTACAAGCCTTGATAAACATAAAATAATAATAAAATATTTTATTCTTGAAACCCTTGTGTTATTTTTTTATAGATATATTGTTTCCACATCAACAACAGTTACATCATCATCAAATCATCTTGGCTTCTTAGCTTAATCAAGAGAAAAACATATTTCTCTTTGTATAATTTTGTGCATGTTTTCTTTCATGTTTGTGTGTATTATTATTATTTTTATTGTAAATAAATTATTCCTTCAATCTACATGGCACAATGATATCATGGTATTCCATATCATGGTACTATTCTACATATGATTGTTTGTAACTTTTTCTTATAAATAAAGTACATCATTACCTTGGAATTTTATAACTTGTTGCACACTATCTAGTAAAATATCAAATAAATATTTCTCAATCCAATGTAGAATAACAAAGTATTTCAATCAATTTATCCATTATCTCTTCATCCTTTCATAACCTATCCCTTAACATCTTCTATCTTGCATCTTTTCATCCATTTTGAGAGCATGCATGTTCTCCTAACCTAACTATATTCTCCCAAGGGCATCATCATCCACACCATAATTCATCCTATGCAGCCCTTTAAATGAATGGGGCTTCTTCCCTAATCCAACCATTTTGGGTATGTGCAGGATCATGATGGGCCAAAAAGTGGCAATATGATGGGTATATGGCTGACGAATTTTTTTTAATCCAAAATTGATGAAACGAAAAGGGTTTTTAAAGGAGATTCTCAGCTTTTCACCAATATAAATTATGCTTTACTTTGAATTTAATAAGTAATTATCATTCACTTTCTATTCAAATTATGACTAAAGTTTTGATCGATAGACTGATTGAAAAACATCTATAGATCTCAAATGGTATCACATTTTTTGAATCCAAAACATGTGTCACATTATATTCTTTCCATACTATAGGATTAAAAAAAGAAAACTTAAATTTCATGAAGTTTTGACCAAGTTAAGGTGGTCAGACATATGAGTTTTTTATATTTTTTAAAACTTGTAATAAAAAATTCATAATTAACTATTTACTTGGAAACAAATTATAAAAAAATATGCATCACATGGGACATGAGTCCTCTACTTATATCTAAAATATTATAAAAAAATATTATCATTTTATTGTGGTTAGGGTGGTCAGATAGACACCTACTTCTTCTTTTTCCCCTGAAATTTAAGTACTATTACATTGAAATTTCAAATTTTCACCAAATAGATTTCTTTTTTTTAAAACAAACCTAGTAGTTTAGAAACTACATTCAATTTGCTACAGATTCTATTCTTGCGTGTTTTTTAAATAATATAGCTAAATTATTCAAATTTTTAAGTCAAGTTGCCTAACTCTGATTTTTCTAATTTTTTTGCCACTTAAGGGCCTATTTTTTCATGATGATCCTACACATACCCTTTTCTTCTCATCCAACTAGTTTTATTCTTATTTGTAATCATGTTATTTTGTAACACCATCTTAGAGAAGGAAAAATGTAGACACCTAAAATTGATACATCATCATTTCAACTTACCATTCATCATTTTATCTATAATTAATCATTTTCATTTGATTAATATCAAATTATGATCCCATTTTCTTTTAATTTATTTTTTATTTTTTTCCATTATTAATTAAATAATATTTTATTATTAAATTAATAAAATCACTATTCACTCTATCCTATTCCTAGCCTAAAATCATTAATTATCCTTCATGTATAGTCTATCTTAAATAAATAAATATTTATCAAGTCCCCCATCCTTATCCGAAAATAAAATAAACACACTATATATTTATTTAATTATCTTTTTTCTATCCATTTTTTTAAAATGGAATAAAGCCAATTATTCCACTAATCCCCTACTTAAACATTTCTAACCCTCATTAATCCATCAAATCATGTCCATCCTCCAAAAGTGTACATAGGCATGGGTTTTTGTTTGTAAGGTATGGCCCTTTGTACATATAAAATTTGGTCTTGGTACAAACCACATGGGTCAAATATATGTCCATACATCCAAGGTATTCCAAAGTACCCCCTCAATCCCATCCATCCACCTCTTCCAAGAGAATCCTCAACCATTGATTTCCATTTAAGCATGGAATCCTCCCCATTTATGAACCTCATGGAGACATTGTCCTCTCCTCATCCCCTATCCTCTCATCTAATTTGAGCCCTTGATCTTTGAAATCAATTATGTTGATCCAATCCCTCATCTAAAAATTTATAAATTTGATGCAACAAACCATTTTAGAACATATACTATTTATGTAATGTTATGTTTTTGGTAAGGGATGGAACAACCACCATGACTTGATGCAACAAGGATTGGTATTAGTGAGACTTTTTATTTTCATCAATATTTTCTAGAACTCATTAATCAAAGTGTTGCATATATTTTGAGTAGGATATGTTAACTTAATTTAACTTGTTCTTATGCACTTGTATTTTGTATGTACATAATAGGAATGAAAAATTACATACAAATAGAAAAAAATATTTTTACAAAAGAGAAGATAAAGAACAAAAGATAAGGAAATGGACTGGTCCAAATATTTTAAAAATAAAGCATAAAATATTTTTTATCCCTTTCAACAATGGCATATGTATGTCTAAATAAGGATAATATAACCAATCTAAAATGAATGAAATAATTTACAGTCTCTAAATCTTTTAAAAATGGCATAAACTATGTTTGCCCTCTTTGAATAATGACATAAGCATGTTTAAATGAGGATACTAAGTCCCAATCTAAAATAAACTAGCTCATATACACTCAAAGATATTGCAAGTGTGCTTTCAAACCAAGGTTCCTAAATAAGCATTTAAGTGAAAATCTAATATATATTTGAAACTAGTTGAGTTCAACAAGAATCCATGGAAACACCTACATGAACTATGTATTCATTCACTTAAAACCATATTAATGATTAGATAAGAAAAAATCATTTATATGCTTACAAATTAAATGATTCCCAATAATTATATTAATCTTTATTTTTTTCATACAAAATAATATACAATACAAAATCAAATGATTTTTCCATGCAAATTAATAAAAAATCATCTTTTTTAAATGTTTGAAGACTATTTCTTTTATTTTCCCATCTTAAATTTTGAATAAATAACTATTATTAACAATTTCTATAGTTTAAATAATTAAACATCAAATACCCCAAGAACCATCACTCTTTAGCTCATATAGTCACCTTCATACCTGTAACGCCCGTCGTGCAAACCCCAGAGAACACACACAATGCAAATAATTTTTTTTTAAAAACAATTAGATTAAACATGTAATAACACTTAACCATAATTCACATAGCACATTACATAACATTAACATACTTAGTTCTCTGGGGCACGCGAGGTTACATCGCAACACTAACCACAAATAAAAATAAAGATTACAACATAACCATATACTTTTACAATAACCATAAACAAAGATATATCCCATAACCAAGATGCGAGCATAATAAACATCGCATAATACATCCATGATAAATCTCTTGATAGAGTTACAAATGAGCCTACCTATTACATCATCGTTATAATATTACATTACAATTTTCTTTGACAAAATGAATTACATAGGATTTCCCAACATGGGGATTGATACAATAATGAAATATGAAATACAAGTGATCACTGGTACAACTCCACTGCGGAAAGCTGAGAAGACAGGATGCTGATGGGGAACCCAATGGGTGCAGAGCACATTCCACCCAACCATGTGAATTACAAGTAACTCACCCCCCATGCTCAGAGGTGACAAGGAAGTGAACCCGACCATGAATGTCAAACCGACTCAATAACAACATGATACAAAACAAGTACAACTCAAGCATGCAACACACAACCATCGACGTTCTCAAATCACATAACAAGTTAATACCAAGAACTCATCACAATAACATGAAGTATCACCAATCCACAATCATGAAACAAGTTCACAAGAATTCAAAGAAACATCATAAAGAGATAACATCCAGAGGCAACAACAACAAAGCACAAGGGTGTCAAGTGGAGAGTGTCATCGCATAGCTTTCATGGGATTCGCCTGGCCCTTCCTCCAACTGAGGCGCCGGCATCCATCTATGGATCTCCTGGCCCTTCCTCCTAACTGAGGCGCCGACACCATAGGGTAGCTGATGCAGAGCCAATAGTCTCTCGTGAAGACGAGACTATGACTATGCTGACCACGGCCTTCTTAGTCTATCACTAGGCTAGGGTAGCCCTAATGCATAGCCGAGGAATCCAATGTTTTATTATCTTGTGTTTTTTAAGCTACCCAACCCCCTAATTCTATTGTTTAGGTTATCACTTGTTTAGCTTACTCATTCGTGGGTTATCCTGAGCCCTTCCTCATCTTGAGGCGCCTGCGCCCACGAAGAGCCACTCTCCCTCCTATGACCCCTAACATATCTCAAGTAGGCAAGGGTTGAACCAACACATAATAATCATAAACCAAAATCAGATACACGAGGCATTAACCATCTCGCAACTGTACATAATCAAAAGACTTGCAAACCCGTCCAACCCTTCCTAACCTAACACCAATAACGCTCAAAAGCATAAAGAAAGGTAAATAACACTAAAATCACAAGCCTCTGGAACAAGATTTTCACAGACCAATACGGTTCCCACATCGACAACACTGAACAAAGAAAACTACAACATGAAAAGAATTTCAGATAACATTTACCAGGTTGCACCATTACCTTTGACTCCAATCCTGTTTATGTAATTAAATACAATTGTTTCAACAAGTTCTACAATCACCACTAAAGACTAAAATCTTATCTAACATATTTGTTTAATCAAAACTGTAAATTATACAATGCCCATTTTAAAATAAATAAAGATTACTTAATTATAAACAAAATTAAACATTTTTTTAAAATCCAAGATAAAATTGCATCCATGCAATGTAATAAATTATCATTTAAATTTAAATAATCTTAATTTCATTTTAAAAATAAAATACATAATAATTATATTTTAATATATATATATGACATAGATGTATATACATATACATATATACAATGTAATAATTTAACATTTAAATTTTAAAAAAAAATCTTAATTTCATTATAAAAATAAAATACATAAAAATTATATTTTAAAATATATATAATATATATATATATATATATATTCAAAATAAAATAAAAATAAACAAAAAACCAAAAAAAACTAACATATGAAATTAAGGTTTAAAACAGCCGGCTGCAGGCTGTATTACACAAATTTTGGCCTATAACAATGTAGGGTCAGACACACAGCAAGGTGGGACTGCCACAGCAGTCAGCTGTGACAGGTGTGCCCACTCCCCATACCATACCTTAATAAAATAAATAAAAACTTTGGTACCATCAAAAAAAAATTTCATATATATTTTTTTATTTTTGGCATTTATTTATGAACACGGAAAAATGAAATAAATCCCTGCGCCTGGTACAGTATACGGGCTACGAAAATTTCAATTTTCGTTTTCAAAAAAAATATAAATACTTTTTAAACAACCAATTTCAATAAAATGAATACAAGGTATATATATATATGTATATATATACATGAAATTTCTGTATATATATATATATATATACATATTATATATATATATATATATATTTCAATGAATAGAGATACAGTTATATATACAAAATTATACAAACACAGATAATTTAATTTTTTGTATAAAATACAGATTCATCACATATTTAAAATTTATATTAAAGATAATCATAAAAATCAAATTTCAAATTTATTTAAACATAAAAAATTGATCTTTTCCTATTGGTTTGTTTACCAGGAATCATTAAATTTTCAAATGAAGGTTTTCCTATATTCACAAAAATTATTTTTAATAAAATTTATTTTCCTTTTTTGAAAACAGACAGATAAAAGAGAAGGTACGAGAAGGAGACTTCGAGTGGAACCTGATGTCCAAAGCTTATTCAAAAATCTGAAGATGCCTGCTTGACCCTGATGCCCTCGAACTCGATTCCACTTCTTGATCTAGAAAGAACTCCCCAAGACAACACCAGTAGTAGATTGAAGACAAATTTCCTTCCTAGAACTCTCCTCCAATAACAGCAAAGAATTCAAAACTAATCTCTTCAGAATCAAAAGTACATAGAAAATGTCTTGAGCAACTCCTTCTCTCTGATCTTCTGTGTGTGTAAAAACCTCCAAAAATTCATGATTAAATAAAAATATATTTCCCATCTCCTCAAAAACTCTCAAAAAAATCCCAATTAAAAGAAACTCAATTCTTAAAAGCTAGCTTTTTTCCCAGATCTCTATTCCCATTGGCTCACATAATCTTTTTATTCTTTTATTTGTTTTATTGCTTTTATTTCTATTTTTGCAACTTTACTTGCACATCACATTACTTATTTAATTTAAATAAATTATTTTAATAATTATCCTCCACACATTTAATATATAAGTATCATTTAATTGTAATATATGATTTTTTTTAAAATAATTAAATCATTTAAATATTCGAATATAATTTAAATCTACCATTAAAATAAACAATCACTTCCATTATTTAAATTGAACACACCACAACATACAAGGTATCAAAATACGACAAAATACCAAACACAACCCACGAATGATGACAAATTACAAAAATGAACAATACCAATCAAACGAGACAATCTGACATCATGGGACGGGAGGACTTCATCGTCACCTCTATTTCAACATTTAACCGTTGGGCTATAGGTGCTCGCCCTGTCCTGCCGAAGCAGGTGGAATCGAGACTTGTACCTGCAAATCCTGCATACAAACGAAGTTGTGTACATGTGCATACATATATATATATATATATAAAATCAAAGCATCAAATTAAAGTACTACATTGTGAGAAGGAATCGCAACATAACAGGGCACTCGCGAATGAGTGATGCTATATTGTCCTTCATCACACCTATTCTAACAATTATAATGTAACCAATCAATTAATATTTCTAACTAACAATCATCTCATAACATATTAAATTAAATCACTGCATCATATCATAATTCAGAAAATCAACTGATATCTAACCAACCACAATGTCATATAAAATAATCAAATCCACTAATAGAATAATAGCATCATCAAATGTCTAACTAACCAAATCAAACAATACTAGTATCATTAGAGTATCCAAGCCAAAGCACAGAAATAATAAGTCTAAACAGTATGAGGGGTATTACAATACCAATAGAATTAGAGCATTAGCATCCATATATATTTCCATTAATTGTGTATAGAATTATATTTATTATAGCGTAGAGTTAATATAAATTTAAGAAAAAATGGTTTGTGGTCATAAAATAAAAACAAAGGGTTTCACATACATGGAGCACAATCGAAATCAACTTATAGTAAGATAAAATAAGATTAAAAAAAAATTATATTCATCAAAGATAAAATATAAAATAAAACATATTTCTTTTCTCTAAATAATCAATGAAGAGATCAATATTTACATTTTATTTTAAAAGTAATTTTTTTAATAGAAAAACTTTAAGACTAGAGATAATTAATTATGAGAGAATATTGATTTGGTAAAATGTAGTACAAAATAGTGTCTTCTAATTAGGTGGGCCTTAATAATTAGACAACACTACAAATAATAATGTTAAACCAAAATATTATATTTTTTTTAAATATTAAAAATATTAATAAAAAATTCTATTTGTAAAGAATAAATGTTCATATTCTACATTTCACTTTGGTTTTACATCACTTTCTATATGACATCAATGTGTAATCATATTATCAATTGATTTATGTTACCACCTGAATCAAACTCAACTCAAAATCTATATGTGATTATAAATCATTTTAGTCTATGTTTTTAGATCATTTAATAACAAGAACTAGGCTACATAATATAAATTATCCACCAAATTCAAAATTCAAAATTTATGCTTTAAATTTTATCCTTTTGGAAACTAGTTGAAATTAAATTGGCCTACATGTCCAAAAAATAAATTGAGTAATTATGGACATGTATATAAGGATATTTCTTTGAGACACTATCACAATATCTAGAAAGTGATAAATCATAAAATCACATAAATACATAATAAATTAAAGAACACTTAAAGCTACATTTCTATACTATACTAAATCATGAACATATTAGAGTTAGCATCTACATTCTATATTTGACATGTCTTCAACAAACTGTATTAATTATTTATTGGGATTCAAATATGGTCTTAAATCAATTGTCATGGACCAATATTCATGAGAAGTGGCTCATAAAAAACCATCTCTCACATGATCATGAATGTTCCACCTAGCACTCATTGCATCTAGGTGATTTTCTCAAGAGAAAAAAACCAAAATTTTCTAAGAGATACCCATCAGTCAAACCACAATAGTGGTTTACAAAGTTTATGAGGAAGGAAATTTCTTTTTCTTTCCTTTTGCCAAGTCAAATTATGGGTTTGGTCGAACCACATTATATGTTCGACCGAACATATATGTTTGATTGAACCATTGGTTCAACGGAACCCCCAAACCCTACACAATTTTTTTTTTTTTTTAAGGAACATGGGTTTGACCGAACCCTTAAAAAAAAAATGAATGTCACTGTCATTTTCACTTTTTACCATTGCTTTCCCTGTGCTTGTGCGTGCAGTGAACCAAACATGATCTGTAAATGGCGATGACTTCATCTCTCTGGTGAACACAAACTCAACTTCATCTTTCCAAAGTTCATCAACCCAACTTGCATATCGAGCACCAGGTTTGTCAAATTTGAATTTTGTAGAGTTCAAAATGCATTTGTTTGTTAAATTTCAAAACCCTAAATGCGAAATTTTTCAAATTTGTTGAATCAAAACTACATTTGTTTGAAAGTTTCTAAAGTCTTTTCAACATACACTATTTCTATGATAATTTCTACTCTATCAAAAAATTAACATGCCCTGTCTATGCTTCCACATTTTGCATAAATTTCTATCGGGGCACCTCCAATTTATTTGAGGCATTATATCAAATAGATCATTAAAGAATTTATTTGAGGCATTATATCAAATAGTTCATGGTAATTTTTGATGGAGTATGATAGAAATAGTGTTTCCATTATATGCACCCTATATCAAACAATTCATTAAAAAAATTATTTGAGGCATTATATCAAACAATTCATGGTAGTTTTTGATGGAGTATGATAGAAATAGTGTTTCCATTGTATGTACCCTATATCAAATAGTTCATTAACAAATTTATTTGAGGCATTATATCAAATAGTTCATTAACAAATTTATTTGAGAAATTATATCAAACAATTCATGGTATAAATTTTAGGGTGCATACAATGGAAACTTGGATAAAATTCTTCATATTTTTCCTTTGAGTCTTATGAAATTACTCCAAAAATGGTTGGTGAACTAAATGTATGAATCAAAGAATAAATTTAGAGGAAAGAAACTAGATTGTTTGAATGAAATGTATAATAAAATAGTTCTATTAGGATTAGAAGGAATGAAGGTATTATTAAATTTTCTAGTATTAGGAAAATATAAAAATATGTCCACTTTACTATATATATATTTAAAACTATTCTTCATATATCCATGTTAAAACTATTAAAAATTAAATTACATAAATCAATTTTAAATTTGTACAAAGAAATAAATGACTTTGACTAAGAGCGAATATTTAAAATATAGCTATCCTCTTTGCAAAATCCAATTTGATTTGAGATATTTATAGACAAAAAATATGGATGAGCATGAGGTAAGTAAGAAAGAATAACCTTAATTTATATCTTCCCTCATCAAATAATTTTGCGTTTAAAGAGTTTCTTAAGGCATATCCAATTATGAAAAACTATTATATAATTGTTATAACTATATTAAAGTATATCATGAATAAATTGAAAGGATAAAGATTAAATCACTAAAAACACATATATAAATCATAGAAGTAAATTGATTAATATAAGGAGATTCAAGTGGTTGGATAATTTTTTCCAAGGAGTGGAAGAGGTTAAGAAGGAACCATCAAATAAATATAATATTTTAAATACTTTAAAAGAAAAATACATTTCTCCCTGCTCTAAATTGAAATGGTATTCCTTCTAAGATGATAATAATTGAAAAAGAAGAAAATAATCATTATGAAGATCAAGTACCATTGATAAGTTTTAAGAGATGAAATAAAATATTCAACAACAAAAGAAAAAAGAGAAAATAGTTAATGCTAAAGAAACAACTACAACCAAGCTACTATGTTATAAATTCTCCTCTTATGTAGTCTTTATTTCCCTATAAATTGTGGCCTCCTTGTATAAATTAGCTATTTATCACCATAGTGAAACAAATTTAACCTTTTGAAATGGTTAAACATTATTATTATTTTTATTTTTATAAGTATAATTATTATGGGTTCATTTCTCCTCTCCTACTCTTCCTAATAAGGTTCTATTTTACAAGCCTCATATAAATGATAGGGTTATAACTTCTAAAAATTGAATAGTGTCAACTTAATCTCATTAGACAATTCTCCCCTAGTATTAATGGGGCCAACTTTTTATCTATCAAACTCGGCTATGTTTACATTGAATAAGAATTTGATGCCTTTATCATGATACTTGAACTAAGATATCTTGGCTCTAATTTTAGTCATTTTATCTAAAAATTATTGGTGACATATCCATTCGTGTTTAGTTTTAATCATTTATTATTGCAATTGATTATTACAAGGAGATTCTTTAAGCTTGTATTCCATCCCCACCATTTTTATTCTAAATATTTGACATTTTATTTCAACTTAAAGTCTAAATTTTATCTTTAATGCTATACATATTTAAATCTAGGATAACACATATTCATTATATTTCACTAAATGTGTTTAGGCATAGAATAAAAACCTTCAATATATCTTTAAGATAACTTTGATACCACCAAGATAATCCCACCTTTCATTGCATTAATATCAAGGTTAACTAACCCTTCCTTTTTACATGCTTTTCAATTAGAGTATCCTCTAGTAAAAATAGAAACATTAATAGTGTGCTTATCAAAGAGTGTTTAGGGATGCACACAACACTATTATTAATAAATTATAAGATTGTAAGAAATGTTTATGGAAGAAATAACTATCTAATAGAGAATATAATGTATTAGGACATATCTAACTATTACATATTTGAAATAAAGCCCCTTTAAAATCTATCTTATTGCCATTTAATGAGTCAACTAGTTTCAAAATTATTTTCATCTTATTCCCCCAAAATTCATCACCTTTACAACAAAACTTGATCTCATCTAATTTATCCTATTTATTCTCAAATCATATTAAAATCACCACCTTAAACTCTAAGAAGTATTTGGTAACTTATTTATTTTATCTTCATTTAGAAAGGGGTGTGAAGGGGATTTAGAACCTTTTAAAGATTCTTTCAAAATAACTAGGAAGATTTTATTCATTGCCTTTCTTGTTGCTTTTAGTATTAGTGTTATGAATTTTGTGCATTCATTCTTAAAAATTCTTATATCAACTCATTTAGCATTTCCATGATCGTTTTATATGGGAAAGGTCAACATACAATGAGGTAGACACTTTCCATTTTTTTTATTCCTTAATTTGTTCTTTCTAGGGAAACTTTTAGTCTTTTCAAACACCTTACAAAAATATGATAAATGTGTGATTATTTTTCTTTCCACTCTATAAATTTTTGATGTGCTTGGATATATAATTGAGACTCATAATGTACAATGATAAAAAATTAGTATATATGAAAGAAATATTTTTGAGACATCAAACTACCATTCTACATAACTCTCACATGGAAATAAGAATATTATTTTATTTTAACTAAAGAAATTGTGTGTACTCTATCTTGAAAATTACTAATTAGTTTTGAATTATATACTTATAATTTAAAATAAGAGCATCCTTTGTAACATGGAATAGATAGGTTAATTTTAATGAAATAAAATATTTTTTTATATTAAGAAAAATTTACAAATATATGGAACTCATACATCAAGAGAAATTGACTAAGATATAACTTTGTATGAGAATTAAGATGCTCTAATAATTTATATACCTTCTTTCAATAATTAACATTAGAAATTAATACTTGGTTCATATTGTATACCCACCTCCCAATGGTCTTGGAATGGATGCATTTAGATGGAGAAGGATTTCAAAAGGCTCATGGTACTTGTGGACCCCTCAAAGGCATGATATATAACACATAAAGTTTATTTATGAAATTTGGTCTTTTATTGTTGGCTTCTAGTATGAATGTTATCTATACTTGGTGGAATTCTTAGTTGAGACTCTCAATCTTCCATTGTTGGTTTCTAGTGTGATTATGCAATATGCTCACGAAACTGTATTAATTTCTAATGTTAATTATTCAAAGAAGGTTTTGTTTCATAAGAAGAGACCTATGTTCACATATTCCAAGGCATGTTATTATCCAAAATGCATGACACTTCTTCACATCTCTACCAAGTTCTAAACAGATATAGATCTGCCATTTCCATGGAGGAGATTGATGATTTAAAAAGAAAATATTATGCCATTTCTTTCTTGAGAAGTCATGTTTGCATTCATGATTTGCAACTTCCATTTTCATCCAAAAATAAATTATGCTATCGTTATGTGCTTGATATTAAAACAAATCAAAACCTTCATTTGAGCATGATCGCCAACATAAAGGTAAACGAGTGGAAACAAAAGAAAGATCGGTTAATGGCTTTTAGCATGTTGGTGGAAAATCTGCATCTTTTTGAAAGTGGCTTCCTAGCTTATTAGTTTTATGTTTAGTAAGGTTTTGTAATCTCCATTGTGTTATGTATTCGGGTCATAGGTATATCTAGTATGATGTCTTCTTTTGGGTATTTTGGGTGCATAAAATAATGTGCACATGTATAGATGTATTCAACCAATGTGATTTTGTAACATTGTAATCAAAAAATTGGTCATTTGTACTAGGACCTAATTGGTCTTTTTGATATTTTGTAAAATTTGTTACTCAGACTACAACTAGGGGTTTTCTTGTTGGTTCTTTCCTACCAATATGTCCACCTGAACCAGCTACATGTAAAATATTATATATAAATAAAATTATAAGTGTTCTCCCACTTTTGCTTAAAAACAAAGTTCTTGTAAATGTCCACATCTTTTTCCTTGACACAGTTGCCATTTCTTAAAAGATTTCTTATGATTTTTCATAATGTTGACTAGTCAATACTTTATTGTAAATATTATATAGTCATGCTCTTAAATGTCATTAGAATATGTCATAATTGTAATTTTTAATGATCATATTGTATGCATATAAATTAATTCAAATAAAACACTATAAAACAACAAATACCCTAGGAAAACCCTCCTCCTGAGGGAGAAAAACCTAGCCACAAAATAACACTTATATATTGAATCTCAATAAGGAGAGTGTCCTTTTACAATAGGCCAATCTAAAGGCCGAATATGAGAATCAACTAAGAATGTAACACAACCAACACAAAAAAATATTTCGCTGATACAAGATATAGTCACAAGAGATATCGCTCCACCTTGAAGAACACACACTTGACAATAATCAATCTGAATCAATAACTTCTCCTTTTGTAGTTGGACTGAACTTGCATGTATGTGATATGAATTGAATGCTAATGAATGAGTCACAATGAAATAATTGAATGAATATATATACAATATGAAGAGGCATGTCACTCCAAATCATATTAGGTTGGCCTCAAAAGAATTATATCTTTTACTAATTTTAATAAGTCGGCCACCTCAAAGTCGTGTCTCTTTATTAAATTCGCATCTCTTTATTAAATGCATATTTTATCAAAGGGAATGACTCTTCATTAAGAAACATATAAAAATTAAATAGACAACAACTATATTTAATTATTATCTTCATGCATACTAGGCTAGAAGGTATTCACCTGAGGCTGCCACAATCTTCAACAATAATACAGGGTTTCATCTTATAAAGCTATAATAATATTATATGCATTTATAACATTTTAGACACCTCCCTTGAAGCATTCAATAAATGAAAAATAACTACCAACACAAATTGAGATGCCTCATTTCCTAATATGAGGATAAAATAATAAATCAAAATATTAGGATGCAAGGTTGACCCACCTTTCCCAATACTTGGCTAAGTTTATCATCTATTGAGGAGTGGATCAAAACAACAATTGTGCTTAGTTCTTACTACTAATGCAAGGAATACCTATTCATTTTTTCTTTATTGTAATATTCCTAATGACTCCTCATCTCAAGTTAAATTTTGGGAATGGATTTTTATGCCCTCTCTATGACTAAATGGCTACAAGGAGGTGAATATGATATGGTAGAAAAAACCAAGATACAAGTTGGTTTAGTTCTCATAAACTCTCTAAAAAATAATTGAATTCCTATGTCCTAACTAGAAATACCATGAGGGGTTTAGATCCCATTTTAGACAAAAAATATTCTTATACTGATCACTAGTTCGCTTGGACCAACTAAAGAGATGGTGAACTAAGGGAAACTTAGTTGTATTGATAGATTAAAACTTAGTTATTTCTCTTTCCATTGTCCCCTCTCCACAAAACACCCTTATTGAAGTAGATTCTATTAAACCTATCTCACATATCACCTCCCAATTCTTTAAACTTTTCAAACTTCTTATTCCTCATACCTAATAATCTATCCTTCAAGCTCGACACTTCCCACCTCAATCAAATTGATCACCTTGCTTCCCTAATATCCCTTTGGTTGATGTTCCTAGAGGTACCTCATCAAAATTGTAAGTGGATACAATTGTGGAATGATGCGCTTAAATCTATTGCACTACCTTACTATGATCTTACAATAAAAATATGGCTAGAAAGAGATCTAGAATGGAAAAAAAATATGGATCCAAATAGAAAAAAAAACTTGTTTTGGCTTTAGCACTTACTAATAACTTTTATACAATGAGTGGTTGCTTTTGTTGAAATAAAAATTAGAAGATTTGAACTTAATTGTGGTAGAGGATCTCAATTAAGAGATAGGCTACATTGGATGAAAGGATATAAGGGATACAAATTATTTTTTAGTTATCTCGAACATATTTACATTCTCGAGAGTGGATTTAATAGCTATCATTGATCAAGAGAGGTAGTTCCATGACAACTCTAATGATATTAAATCCATTTTCCTCCAACATTACAAATAATTTTTAATTGATCTAGTTGAAGGAGATCCACGTCAAGATATAGTGAAAAATTATGGGCATAACAATTATATATTTTTTAACATATATAAAATGTATGGTTGGATTAGTGAGATATTTATAACAAGTATGCAATATGAAGTCAAAATTTATTAGATTTGATTCTTAATAAATTAGTTTTAACGATTCAATTTATAGCTTTATGCAATCTATAAGTTTAAATAGTTTGATGGTATCTAAACTTTATACATATAAAAATATGATAAATGTCTGATTATTTTGCTTTCCAATCTATAATTTTTTGATGTTCTTGGCTATATAATTGAGATGATTCACTCATGTTGTAATGATAAAATCCATCCTCATATGGAAGATTTTATATTATCTTCCATTAAATTCATCCTCTTTATGAGATTCTTACATGGAATATTGATATTCTAGTGTGAATTCTTAGTTTTAGACATATCTTAACTAGATAAATTTAGGTTCAATGAAGGCAACAAATTTTTCTTTTCACTTACATAATCCTATTTTGAAGTTGATTTATGTTAACAACTATTAGATTAAATATTTTTATGCCCAATTATTTTTAAATAATTTTATACTAATATTTGTATTCTTATTCTTTCTTTCATCATTTCATTTAAAATTTGAACCATTTAAGGATGCTATGTTATAGATTATAGTTGTCTTCCAATTCTTTTTAAATTGTTAATGGTATGAAAATATTATTCATGAGTAGATGAATTTTTACAACTATTTTAGATTTGTATTCCCTCTATCTAGATATATTATTTACCAAACTCTCATTGCTATTATAGGTGTACTGTATATATATATATGTGTGTGTGTGTGTGTGTGTGTGTGTGTGTGTGTGTGTGTATGTATATGTATATATATATATATATATATATATATATATATATATATATATATATATATATATATATATATATATATAACATGGAAAATGTAGATCATGTTCCACCTGCGCCAGATTCTTTGTTTGCAAATACTAGTAATGAGATTAAAAAATTGAGAGATTCATTAGCATAAGGTGCAAACCCAGGGATATATAGTGAACCATGCATGTTAATATTGCATAGTCTAGAAAAACTAAAAGATGAACTTGAGAGGACTAGTGCATATTCCCCAGATAGAGTGGTTGCTATTCTTTCCCACATGTGGGAAGAAGTACATGGTGATGTTCCCCCTAAAAAAATATAGGATAGTGTCGCCAAACAAATGATAAAAGCCACTTGTTTTCCATTTTATCAAAATGTGCATAAGGTTAGGGGATATCAGGTCACTAGATGTGTCGATCATGCTATGGCCTCATTGATCTACCCACGATTTCTTGCATCACATGGTCTATACCCAAAAAATGACCAAATTCCATTGTATTTTGTTCAGCATTTGTATGTTGAGGTCCATTTGGGCCTCAAAGTCAACTACCTAGACATTCCACCATATGTTGGTCAAGGGCATGGCAAGATTACTAATAGGCCCACCTATCATTGAGTAGATAGACCACCCCCAATGTTTAGGGTATTGGTTGATGACAGGTCTTCTGCTCTCACCCCAGCTCTAGCCCCCATAGCAGTTGAGGTTGTCATTGCTTCCCAAAAGGAAGCAATTGACACTATAGGTGACATTGTGACTGCCACCACTAGTATATCTAATGATCGTGTAGGTCAATATTTGATGTCTAGACATTCCTAATCCACACCATTTTCAACACAGTGGTCAAAATCCCTACTCCTACATAAATTGATGCACTTACAGGAGATATGGCACACATGACTCTACATTGTTTGGCTGAGGAACTATTGGAGGCATATGCCCACATTGCATCAGACAATGGGATCGATATAGAGCATGTTAGAGATCATTTGAGATGCAGAGGTTGTTCAGTTCTAGGATCCCATCACTCTCGGCCAAGCACTAGTGTGCATCAAGATCCACCTATAGTTCATACGACAGCTGCACAAAATATGGGTTTTACTAATATGTTGATTGGTTCTGGTTCATCATCACCGATGCCATCTCACCTTCATAGTCCTCTACATTCATCATTTATGGCATGACATGGGATAGATCAAATGGGTGTAGATGTTGATTCGTCGCTTGATCGTTTGGTGGATATGGTGGAGGCGAATGTTTTAGAGGACTTAGGTCATCTGATATTAGATGATGTGCATGTATGTGTGCATGTGCATGTTTCAATTCTTTTTTCATTATTATTATTTTTTTTTTAACTAGATATTCACGTAAGTTGATATATATGTGTATATATATTGTTATAGGTAGACATACCTCATATCACTCCTAGCCTTGGTCTAGATCATGTGCATTTTCAATGTGACTCTGTGGATGAATCTGCTTCTAGTGGACATGTGAGTTTTACATTTTTATATAATCGCACGTGTATATGTACATGCAATATATTTATGTATGCATAGATCTAGATTGATATTTAAAAATACAAGTTCATTTAAAAATAACTTTTATAAAATTTATTTAATATAAATTATATGTATTTAACACATCTTGTACACAATTTTATTTTTAGGGCTCAGCACATCCATCAGAGCAGGACTGTTCTCATTTAGATGGCCATTCATCTAGGAGTAGACATCCATATTATTCCATGCACTCTAGATTTATGATTTTTACCACATGTATTTAGTATTTGATATTTGATGATCTCTAACTTACATTTGTTTATATGATATACATACATTTACTTATTTGTTGATCTTTAGTATTCAACATTTGATGATCTTTAATTTACATTTTGCTTTTATGATATGTACATATATTTTCTTATATGATATATACATACATTTTCCTCTTTTATTATAATATGTGTTATGTTTATATGTATTGAATCCCTTTACATGTATGTACATGTGTTTGCTTATGGTTTAAACATGTTTACACATAATATATGTATGCATTTGCTTTAAATATTCAATATACATACATGTTTTCTTATTTTATGATCCCTTACAACTTACATTTCCTTATATTCAATATACATTTGATCTCTAGTAGAATTTTAGGGAAATCAATGCCACTTTATAATTAAGTTCATTCATGTTGATCACAATAAATATTTTTTTAAAAATGACTTAAGCAACATGAACCATTGAGTTGAGAACAAGATATAATCTTTTTGACAAGTAACTTGAAATTCAATTCAAATATAATTAAGAAAATTCAATTCAAATTATATCAAGCTATTATACGTTTTTACAAGTAACTTGAAATTAATTCAAATATAATTAAGAAAATTTAATTCAAATTATACCTCTATTATACATTTTTGACAACTAACTTGAAATTCAATTCAAATATAATTAAGAAAATTCAATTCAAATTATACCTCTAATATACATTTTTGACACTTTAACAAAATTCTAAAATTACTAGATATGTTGTGCATACCTATGAATTAAATAACAACAAACTCCACAATGAAATAACTTGTTTGTTTACTACTTGATTCATTTAAATTAGGATCTAGTTATTCCATGTACACTAGAATAATTTTTTTCCCATCCCATATGCATATAAATAGAAGCTTATTTTTCATTATTCTGGATATCAAATTGCAAGATTAATTCTCATTTATATCACTTGGAGTGCATATTTTGGAGAAGAAGTTTTTGCACATTTATCAAGGAGGCAAATATTGGAGCTTGACAACTTTTTCATTTTTATCAATCAAGGAAAATTTGGAGGATAATTTAACAAGTTGGTAGGGACTTGTTTTGAGTCATCTTTAAGTTTGAAAAGAAGAAAATGGGACAACAAAAGAAAAGAAGAAAAATGTGTCTCAACAAAATTGTCAAAGAAGAAGAACAAAAGTGAACAAAACTTGGAAAATTATCATAGAAAGAAACAAGGAACATGCTTGTTTCTTCTCTCTCTCATTCTCAAGTGTGTGTTTAGGACTTTTACTTTGAAGGTTTCTAACCATCATTGCACTTGAATGACTATAAATACTTTTAAATATCCTCAAGTCATCTTAGTCATGCAAGTTACAATGTTTATATGATCCTTGACTCCAATTCCTTAAGCCAATTCTTTTTGTTTCAATATTTGTGTTTTGTGTCTTTGGTCTTTTATTTTCATCACTTCAATGTTCTCAAATTATTTTTATGTTTTATGCTCTAGGGATTCCTCAAGCTGAAGTCTAGCCAAATCTAGATATTGGATCAAATGAATCCATTGAAGAACACATGGACCTTGAAGTTAGGGAGGATACCCAAGTTCAAACAATGCTTGTTGGAGAGGGGTCAAGATCACTTCCCTCTACTGGTATGGATGAGCATATAAAACTAGCACAAACTTCTCTCACTTATAGCATCATGTTTTATCGGTTTGTTTTCTTGCATATATAAAATTCACTTATATAACATCATATCTAAATTTTGTTTGCAAAATATTTTTTGACACATGTGTAGGAAGGGCTCAACAATTAGGAAGTTTTCATGCTCAAGTCGAGCCAAATCTAGACATTGGATCAAATCAATCCGCTTAAGAAAGCATGGTCCTTGAAGATAAGAAGGAGGCACAAGTTCAAACAATGCATTTTGGAGAGGGGTCAGGATCACTTCCTCCTACTAGTATGGATGAGCATATAAAACTAGTTGGGTATGTGCAGGATCATGATGGGCCAAAAAGTGGCAATATTATGGGTATTTGTAAGGTATGTGGCTGATAACTTTTTTTTACCCAAAATTGATGAAATGAAAAGGGTTTTTAGAGGAGATTCTCAGCTTTCCACCAATATAAATTATTATCTAATTTGAGTTTAATAAATTATTATTATTTATTTTCTATTAGAATTATGACTAAAGTCTTCATCGATAGGCTGATTGAAAAACATCTATAACTTTCAAACGGTATCACATTTTTTGAATCTGAAACATGCATCACATTCTATGGTTCACATACTATAGGATTAAAAAAATAAAAAATAAATTTCATGAAGTTTTGACCAAGTTAAGGTGGTCAGACATATGAGTTTTTATGTTTTTTAAAAGTTGTAATAAAAAATTCATAATTAATTATCTACTTGGAAAAAATTACAAAAATATGCATCACATCCAAACATGAGTCCTCTATTTATATATAAAAATATTTTAAAAAATATTATCATTTTATTATGGTTAGGGTGGTGAGGAAAGACACCTACTTCTTATTTTTTTCCCTAAAATTTAAGTACTATTGGATTGAAATTTCAAATTTTCACCAAATAGATTTTATTTATTTTTAAATAAACCTAGTAGTTTAGAAACTACATTCAATTTTCTACAAATTCTATTCTTACATATTTTTGAAATAATATAGATAACTTATTCAAATTTTCATGTCAAATTGTCTAACACTGATTTTTCTAAATGTTTTGCCACTTAAGGGCCTGTTTTTTCCATGATGATCCTGCACATACCCAGTTGAGAAGGTGGGGAAACAAATTTCTCATAGAAATTTAGATCATTTAGTTGAAATGGATATGGAGAAACTGAAATATTATGCCAACCAGCCTTGTAATAAGAAAAAGAGGTCAATGACTAAATCTATAAATGGAATGATCAATCATCTTGATACACTTGAAAAATCCTAATTGTTATCACATTTACTTCTTCGTGATGAGCTCAAAAAGTCATTACAATTGTTGGGTGTTCATTCAGTATCAAATAAGAAGAAACACATGGGATTACAAAAGGATATTGTTCAAAATGTTAAAAAGGGTTTAGATTCCATTGGGAAAGGATCTCAATCAATGGATAAGGCCACTACAAGAAGGATGATGTTGACATATATTGTACATCAAGATATAGCAAGAAAAAGAAAAATGTCTGCACTTTCAATTGAAATTGGTTATAGTAGAACCACATTGATAGAATATGAGAAAAAGAGAAAGTTTTTGGATGAGAGTTTAGAAGGCAATTGGGAAATTATGTGTAGAGCTCCCCATTCTAACAAGATTGAAGATGTTGTTAGGAACTTGGTCTCAGGTTTTTGGCATGATTAGACTCATCCATCATCAAATAATAGAGATGTTATGAGACACAGGATTAGACCTAGTATCTATGAAAATCATATCAAACATTGGCTAGACATAACACAATTTGAGATGTATATGAACTTTTGTAATATATATCCTCATATAAAGATTGGGAAAACAATGTTTCGAAGGTTAAAACCATATTATGTGAAGATAAACAAGTTTTTTCAAACTTCTTGTTGTTGTTATCATATTGAATTTGATCTCTACTATCAGGTGTTTTGAAAGATGAGAGAAGAAAGATGTGGGTTTCAAAATGCACCTCCTAAATAGGAAAGTTTGTTCATAAAGTCTATATTATGTGATCATGAAAATGGACCTAAAATAAATTGCATAAAAGAAATTTGTTAGACATGTGGAAATTTGGCTAAATTTCCTTCAAGAATTGAGGATACTGACCTAACAAAGACAGTAAATTGCAAGAGGTAAGTACTATTTTTAGAGAGTTTATTTGTTTCGATTTCTCATAGATTGTTATTTGGATTCTCTTTGATGTAATGTTTCATTGATCATGTGTGGTTTATTAGTTATTCACATACTTTACTGACACAGGTACAAGTATGTAAAGTTGCAAACAAATTTTGGGAAATAATCCACAAGGTTGAACTATGTAGAAGAGGAGATTCCCATTGGAAAATTTATGGAAGATTTTTGAAAATTGATACGACCATACATACATCATTCCTTTTTTGCTAAGTGGCAATCACGACAATTCCAAACATTGAGAGATACTTTCCCATGTGGAACAGTTCTATCAGTAGTTGACTTTGTAGAAAATTATTCCTTTGTACATCAAAAGGAGATTCAATCAGAGTATTACTTTTCAAAGCAAATCACTATTATGGTTCATGTGTGTTATCGACATGCACAATCATAATTGGATGGTCTTGAGAGTACAGATGAAGAATGAGCTATTAAGAAAGAATATCACTTTTATATTAGTGATGATAAAAAGCATGACACACTTTTTGTCCAACATTTCTTTACAATATTTTTTGAGAATTTGAGAAGTAGGGGTGTAAAATTTGAAAATCATTTTGTATGGTCAAATGGATGTGCAGCACAATTCAAATCTTCATGTCCATTCTATGCACTTTGTAGATATCATAAAATCTACAAAATACCACATGTTTGGAAATTTTTTTAGAGTGGGCATGGAAAGGGTGAGCATGATGGAGTAGGAGCTTGCATCAAACGAGCTCTAAGAAAGCAACAAATGAGTTATCTAGAAGTTTGTCTAGATAATGCACATGATGTTGTTGAATGGTGCAAGAAACACTTTGCATCAAATGTGGTCAGCACATCTTCAAGAACAAATCGACACATTCCATATAGAGTGTTTTAGGAGATATCGGGTATGTATAAATTACATTAAATCAAAATTTTGAATTTATTTAAATTTAAAATATATATATATATTTTTTCACATAAGTTTTTTGTTGTACATATGTATCTAGGTGTGGATAGAAGATCGATGCATGGATGCAAGAGGGTAGAAAAAACAAGATCTTTACATTGTGTTAGGAGTTCAGATAGTCACCATGGATGGATATTAGACACAAGGGATTACTCTTTTTTTTGCACCGAGTACATTGAGGGAAACTCTAATTATGCATGCAACAATCAAGAACTTGGATATGTTGGTAAATGGGATACAGTGCCACTAGTTGTTTCAAAAACATATGATGAAAACAAGGAAGAAAGATTTGAAGAAATTCCTTGGATTTCAATTGATTATGACCATATTTCAGGTTTTGTTAGAAAAGGAAAACATGTGTAAGTTTTGAATAATTTAAATATTATATATATCTAGTTAATGATCTTTAGAGACATTTCTAATTTTTTTAGAGTTTTTTTGTGTAAATTTGGTGTACAAGAGATGTTTTTATAGTCATAGTAGAGCTTGGAAACATCGAAGGTGTTAGCTATTATTTATTGTGTTGCACAAAAGAGAGGAATAAGCTAACAAAACATGAAACAAGTGATGGAATGTTATTTCCCATAGGTGAGTTTGAATTTAAAATTTTATGCACATTGTATTCACATGTGCACATTACATTATAAACTTTAAATATATATTGTACAAACCTTGAGCATGAAAAATGTTGCACACATTCATATGTCTACCTTAGGTTCATGTTTACCATGTAGGTTTTGTTGTAGTGCAAGGGACATATCTAAAACAAGTCAAAGTTGTTCAACATGGGATTCATTTTGTTGACTATCAACCTAATAACAAGGTATATCAATATAGTCACTTAATAATTGCTACCACTCTACATCTTCATGCAGTTCCACATGCACCGTGGTAGAAGAAAATGGAGACTAGATAGTGATGATCATCAAAAATTCTACATGTTATTGAAGAGTGGGCTGAACCAGAATCTTTGACTTAGATTATATCCATGGTTTTCAAGTTCACTTGTAACCCTATACATGTTCAAATGAGAACTTATAGTAACTTGTACATATGTTGTAAATCATTTTGTGTAAATTACAATTATATGTACATATTTGTTCCATGGAAAATTCTTAAGTTCAAGAATCTTTGATAGCATCATCTCTCACTTTTTTTGGTTGCATGTAAACCCATATATATGCTTTCAATCCTTATTTGAAACGTGTTTGTAGTGATTTTTTTTTAAATCATTTTTCCTAAATTACAATTATATACAACTTATATTTTTTTCATGGAATTCTTAAGTTCAATAATCTTATATACACTTATATACAACTTATATAATTTGTTCCATTGAATTGTTCCATGGGAAACTCTATAAATTTTAAAATTAACTATTATGTAATTATAAAATTATTGTACACATTAATAAAACATAAATCAATGCAAATAAAAAAAAAACCCTAACCCTTAAACCCTTGTACCCCTGCCTCTATCTTTCTCCCTCTCCCCCCCCTCTCTCTCTTGAGAAAGTCTCTCCTCCTACCCACTCTTCCCTCTCTCTTCCATGGCCATGACCATGTGTCCACTGCCCCATCTCCTCCCTCCCCTCTCCTTCCACCCCCCTCCCCCTCCCTCCAGCCATGACCCCTAAACATTTTCTCCCTACCACTCTGTCTCTCCCTCTTCTCTTCGAGTCTCCATCCTATCCATCTCCTCTTGTCCTCTGCCAACCGTTAAGACCCTGCCCTTTATCTCATCCCATCACACTCCTCCTCCTCAGGATCTCCACTCCTGGCCCTCTCCACCTCTCTCCCTCTGCCCTTGACCTAAAGTACGTGAGACCATTGTGCCGGCTGCCGGCTGTCTCCCGTCTCTCCCTCCACCCCTTCCTTTCTTCCATCCACCCTTCTCCCCTCCATTCCCCCCTCCCCTACCACCATAAACCCCCTCTATCTTTCCTCCCCCCTCTCTGGGGATCTCCCTCCTAATCGATCATTCCTCTGCCATGACCCCGTAGACCCTAGGCGCCCATTTGCCTGCTTGTCATGTCCACTCCTCCAGATTGTCATCATCCGCCTCCTCCTCTGCATGACCTAAGACCTGCCATTTTGTCATATTCCACTCCAGATCTCCATTCCTTATTTCCTTCCTCCCCCCCCCTCTCTCCGTCCTCCACCCCCTCCTCCCTCTTTCCTTCCCTACTATGTCCTCTCCCCTCTCAGTCCACCCCCCCCCTCTCCCTCCATCCTTCCATTCCCTTCCGTTCCTTCCCTTTATCTCTCCCCCTCTTTCTCCGTCTCCACCCCCCTCTCCCCCTTTCCCTCTGCCAGCCCATGGAGCTCTCAAACCCATTCTGCTCTATCTCTCCACCTTCTCTCTTCCTCCACCCTTCCTTTGTCCTTTCTCCCCTCCAGTCTCCACCCCCTCTCTCCCCTCTTCACAAAACCACCCAGCCACCCCCCCTACCCTTTATCTCTCTCCCTCCACCTCTTTCTCCAGAGTCACTCCATCCTAATCCCTCTCCTCTGCCATGGCCCATGAGCCCTGACCCTTGTGCATCCCCTGCCTTTACATCTCCTCTCCACTCCCTCTCTCGGAATCCTCCTCCCTCCACTTACAGTCCTCATCCCCACCACTGGCTTCCCTTCCTCTCCCTCCATTCCCTCTCTCCCCCTCTTTCCCTTCCACCTTCTATCTCTCCACTCTTCCTCCCTACCACTCTCCCTCTTGGCTCCTCTACCATAACCCCATAAACCCTAAGACCCCCTACCCTCTATCTCTCTCCCAATCCATCCTCTCTCTCTCTCTCAAGTATCTCCCTCCTACTAGGGCTTAAATTTGATGGTCGACTTTTCCTGTCAACAAATTTTTTAATGACAGTTATTTATTTAAGGGTGTACTTAAAACTTTATGATATACCTTTGTGTAAGTAAATTATATATAAATCAAATATATATATATATATATATATATATATATATATATATATATATATATATATATATATATCATTATAATTCTATATAAATTTTGATAGTCTATCCAAAATATCTCCTTTCATCTGATACAATCTTCTTATAATTTTGATTGTATTCTATGGAAAAAATCTCTAAATACGGTCATATGACCATCAAATTTAAGCCCTGCCTCCTACCCCCACTCTCCCTTTCTCTCCCAATCCCTCCATATCTCTCTCTCAAATCATAATTTAAAAAGAATATAATTTATATTTATATTAATATTAAAAAATAGTTTTTAATAGATCGGGTTCGACTGAACATCTTTAGAATATTTGATCGAACCCCATTTAAATCTATTTTTTTATTGTATGTTAAATGGGTTCGGTCGAACATTGGTTCGGTCAAACCCATATTCGACTGAACTCTTTTTTTTGTTCGACTGAACACTTGTTCGATCAAACCCACTTATTTTCACCCACATCCCCTGAGGCACCAAAATTGCTCAACATTGTGCACTTCGAAGCTCAATTTGAGAATGAAAATGGAGGAGATCTCAGAAACCCAACTGGTATCAGGTTCCCCTCAAAACGAGCTATCCAACGAATATAATTTTAATATGTTTTGATTGTATTATCTATTTGTCTTTTAAGTTTTATGAAATATAGGTTTTTCACTGAAAGCAAAGCTCTATGTTCTGCACATGTGGAAAAATAGAAGATTATCAAAAAGAAAAATTTAAAAATATGAGTGCGCTAGATATTGGAGTCCTTGATCAAAAAAAAAAAAAAAGAATTTTGATACATATAGTAAAAGTTATACATTATACGGTCGTGTTATGTCTGATTGTAATTGATTTGACTTTGAAACTTGATTAAAGAAAAAATATTCAATAAAAAAATATCTAACCAAGTGGAAGCACTAGATATCAGAGTTACAAATCTAAATTTGAAAGAATTGGAATTTTATCTTTCAAGGGAAAAAAGTCATGTGTTATATGGTTTGCATCACTTTTTAAAAATGTTTTTTGAAAAAAACCAATTTTTGTGGGAGATGAAAAAAGAAGTGCAATCTGATTCCAAAAATTTTGAAAAAAATATTTTTAGTTCAATCTATAGACAAAATGTGACAAGAATCTAGTTTGCATCTTCTTCAAATTCCTCATGGTTTAACCGCTATAGGTGCCTGAATGTGAAGATTTAGTTTTAAAAAAAACCAGTGTCTAGTTTGGCCAAAAATTGTAAGCCACTATTGTGGGATCACCCCCATCCCAATAATACTCTAGCTCAAATGTGCTTAATAATAAAGTTTCCTCCATAATCAAACTCATTTATCTTACTACCACATTTGTGCTAATTGTAGAGAAAACTTTGTGGTGAAGTGTTCTTAGGAAATATGCTTAATTATAATGTGTCTTCCATAATCAATCTCATTTATCTTGCTACCTCATTTGTGCTAATTGTATAGAAAATTTCATGGTGAAGTGTTCTTAGGACAAAGTTTTATTCCAATGGATGATTTGTTGAGAAGTTCCAAGGAATGTTGCCCCTATCAGAATCATCTAGATAAAATGAGTGTGAAGTGGACCATTCATGGTCATGAGAGATGACTTATTGTAGATCATAATTCATGAAATTTGGATCAATCATGATTGACTAGAAACTACATATTAAAATCTTGATAAATCTTCACAAATTTCTTATTATCTAAGGACTTGACTATTATCAAGACAAGCCAACAATTCCTCTTTCCATCTCAAAGAACACCCCAATAGTCCTCTAAATGCCCCTTATTAAAATATAAGACCAAATACAAATGTAAGTAGATTGAGAAGGCCCCATAAGTGAAAGAGGCTCTAGCTACATCACATGAACTAATCTCTATAAGAAGGAATAGTGTGAGACTAGGTCACATAATGTAACCCAATTGATAGTAGGATAAATCTTGAGATAAATTTATTACATTTTTCTAATCACTAATCCATATTTTGATATTTAACTTTGATTCCCTATTACAATAAATTAGTGAGCTAAAAAGTCAAAGTTGTCATAGTATCAAAAAACAGATAAATATCCATCCTTTAGTTACTCAAATTTTTATCTATATTTGATTTATTATTAGTTTGATTTGATTATTTTAATTACATTGAGATGTGTAACCTACATTGACAATAGAAGGAAAAAGATATTATATTATGATCATTAAAGAAAAAATATTGAATAGTGATATTTATTTTTTAAATATATGGATGTTAAAATTCAAGAAATATATATTAATGTCTATAAATTAAATTCTTAAGAAGGGTGATGTGAAAAAAACTTAAAATGGAGGTGTAAGGACTATTTTGAGCTTGCTCTATGTAAGCAAGGGTTTCTCATTCTTCATGTTAGGCGTGACATTCAAAGGGCTACCAAGTGGGGGTCATGCCCTCCCCCACGTAGGTGTGTGCTACCGTGGGTACCCTCTTATTCCTTGACATTTATTTCTACGTTTATTGGCTTTGAGTGTTTGTGTATTTCTATATTTATTGTATCCCCTCTAGTTTTTGGTAGTCAAGTTAGCCTCGGCCTCATGTGGTTTAATGGAGGGGGGTATGGTCCCCCTCAACCCCAATTCTAATGAGGTTAAGACCTCTTCTCAACTGGTTAATGTTACTAAATCCTTCAAAGAAGTCATCTTTGGTGGTGGGTTCTTGCTCTGGATCAACGCTTGTTTTTAAGCTAATACACACTATAGAGAAGGCATAGACGACAATGAATGGAGGCAAGGTGAGTTCCCTCCTCCCCCTCTAAAATGAAAATTGACTTCAAATGTAGATATGAAAGGTCTTTTCAATAATGAAATATACAGATTAAAGAAAATGACAAATTTTTTGGCTGTTGTTGACTTAAACAGACTACTTATAAGGAAATGTATTGACTCATGGTTCACTAATATTTGGGTGAATAAATTTGGAATCAATGTTTTTTTCTATAGAATGTTTTAATTAGGGGTAAAAAATGGGTTTTGAATGGGCCCAAAACCCTATAAAAAAGAAGAAAGCTAAAACTAAAGAAAACAACACTAAGCATAAATCAGCCCATCGACAACATGCTGCTAAAAAAGATAACTCACATACCAATAGCAATCCGATTGTAGCCTCTAATAGATAATAAAGAAAAAATAGGCTAAAAAATACACACAAGCATGGGCGCAAAGCCCAAAAACAACTTGGTTTTATCTGGGAGCAAAAACCCCTAGATATTCAAAGAACCTTCCTCCATTAGCTAGGTGTCAGCAAACCAACCGCTCATGGAAGACACCACTGAGCCAGGAAAGAAAATATTCTTAATGGTGTAGGACACCATCAAACCCCTAATCAAAAACATTAGCACCTCCAACAAACCTACCTCAATAAGGGAGTTAGAGAGCACCACAAACCATTGGAAACTAAGCCTCTAATCGAACCAAGAAGCCAACTCTAGATCCACCTCAAAAGGAAGGAGCTCCCCTATATTGGAGAGAATTTCATGCCAAAAAAGTCCACAACCGCCTAAAAAATCTAGCATCCTCAACCTCCACCTCCAAAGGAGAAGTGCCCACCTCAAAAGAAATAGCAACTAAGGAAGCCAAAGAAAATCATCTCCTCACTCCATCTCCATAGGAGTAGAATCTGCCTCCATAGGATTTGATATGAAGGCCAGTGTAGTAACAAAACAAGCCACCATAACACCCTTCAACAAAACTTGTAAATAGACCAACACCCACAACCAACAATCTGCAAGAATAAACCACTAAGCCACAAGAATAAACATTTGAGGGGGCTCAACACTCATGGTTCAAAAAGAGATAAACTCAAAAAACCACCCAACCTACAACACGAAAGAAGAAGCCATAGAAAGAAAAGAAAACTCTATTTGCATAAAAACTTTCAGCCTGCACAACTTTAGCACACATGCAACAAAGACAAACTCCAACACCAAGAAAAAATGGGTTTCAGATAAAATCTTCGAGCACCATTCAACCAAGATAACAAAACCATAGGACATAAGATTGTCCACCAAAATAAAAAATGCTCCACAATAGTCTCCAATCAAATAAAAACTTTAAAGCCCCACTTCATGAGACACACCAAGCCCAAAATATCTAAAGGCCTCCAAGGGAATTGTAAAAGCAAAGCAGCAAAGGGAAAAGCCCATCCCACTAGCAAATAGTACATTCCCAAACAGTCCACCAAAACCCCAAAAGCAACCAAGGCTTCCAAATCAACCCATAGGAGAATACCCCAAAACTAAGGTAGCCATAAACTAATGGGACCCAAAAGCACCAAACTAGAAGCACCCACTAGCACATCCAAAAAAAAACACCAGAAAGCATGAGCTCCCCCAAAACGATGTCACAAGAAGAGGAAGCCACCAGGAGAAACCACACACAACCCCCAAAGAAAGGACCCCTCAACCAGATAGAAAGTCCATCAGAGAACAACAATGAAAAGGGAAAGCAACACCAAAGCTGAAAGAAAGCCAACCAACCCGAAAAGAGACATCCAAGCAAGCCCAGAGGACGTAAGCTCAACTAGAGAGTCATCTATAGACCCTTCAACACCATAAGCCCTAAAGGAGAGCCCCAAAAAGACAGGGGACATAGAATAGAGAACATGCCAAAGAAGCCCCCATGAAGGTAAGTGAAACAACCTTTGCATCCCACCAAGCAAAAGAGAGGCACATAGAAAGAAACCCGTTGTACCCACTAGCCATAGCCTCCACCAAACCATGTAGAAGTACCTTCTTGATCCCCAAATCTGAAAGCCCAAGCTTGAGAAAAGCCAATATCCAAAGTTTCTCATCATCTTCATCAGATTCTGAGTCTCCACCTCCATCATTGCCTAAGGATTTCAATCCTGGGCTACTTCTCCCTCTCTCGCACTGTCATTGTCACTCCATTCTGAAATAAATTCTAAGTTGTTTCTTGTTTCTATAGAATGTTACAAAGGGGTTTGTTTGCATTTTTTTTCAAAATTCATGAAATGTAGGTGAAAGACCTCGCCATACCCTATTGGAATCTTGGTGTTTGTGTTTTGAGGGCCCTATCCTAGATATCAGTGACCATAGCTAAGGAAGTGCTTGACCTTTCATACCCTAGAATACTGGAGAGTTATTACTCCTCTCTTAAGCCATTTGGAAAAGTCTTACAAGTCGACTAGACAAAGGTAACCCTCCCACACATGGATGCGAGGGCCCTGGTTTCACTCGAGCCCAGTGTTGAAATGCTTGACTTAATTGAAAGTGAAGATGATTTGCACCCTTTTGTCTGTAAAATTGAAATCCTTAGTGGCATAAACACATGCTACCTTTTTTGTAAAGAAGGCCATATTCATAAAAAATGTCCCCTTATTTGGAAGCCTCACGCTAATCCTATAAACCCACATATTCCCTATCCCTCTCACTCTGTGGGAACCCCTGGAAACATCTTTATTGAAGCCATCGACTAGGCTATTCCTGCTTTGGACTAGTTGGAAAATCCATCATCGTCGAATCCCAATTTAGACACCCATGCGAACATTAACTCACTAGAAGACTTGAATCTAAGTCCTATAGTGGGTCTGAGTAACTTAACTACAACTTCCTTGCCTAAGGACAAGGTTTGTTCACCCTCAAGGGCTTCTAGCTTGCACTCATCCACTCCCATCCCTAACCATACTTTCCAAAGCAATGTGTCACTCTACAACTCATTTAAAATTATCTCTAACGACGTAGTTACCAAAAGGGACCCTAGGGAGAGTCTACACAATGTGTGTAACCTCAAAAGTGCTAGGAAACTAGTGGTTTTTTGAGAAATTGAATGCCTAAAAATTAGTCATTCGTGACATAAGGAAAAAATTGAGAGAAACTTTCTAAGAAATGAAAAAACTAATAGTGAGCCATAGGATCTCATCCTCATTTAAGGGAAGGTGGTCGTTCCTCAATTTGGCTAAAAATAAACAAGAGATGGGTAGGGCTAACATGGGTAATCTGGTTGGGGGCTCTAGGACACCCCCAATTGATGGTATCTTTAGTCATACTCTAATTAGCCAACCACATTGTGAATAACATTTTTTTTTGAGGCCATGGTCAATATTGGGGACAATGTAGGTGTCCTCAATATTGAGTAGGGTCCTTAGGCTAAGAATTTTACTTCTGTTGAAGATATCCTAGCTCCCTGACCAAGCTACCATTGTTAACTTGGACTCTCTATCTTAGTCTAACCTTCCCCTTAAGGCAACCTCTAGTTGTGAGGATGGAAAATAGGCCCTTGTTGATGGGAAATTCCCTTGGGTTGTGATGCTCCACCCCTCCCCATCGACCCTAATAGTGAGGGCTAAACCAAGGATAGGGAACCCCCAACTCAAGATAATATCATTGAGGGTCAACCAGAAGAAACCCCAAGAAAGAGATCAGGTTCGAGAAGACCAAGGAAGAATAGTAAGTCCATTCCTCTTCCAAAGAATATTCATATTTCGAAAGGGGAAAGAAAAAGGAGAAGCATGGTTGTTTAGCTACCAGATGCAAAAAGGCCCAAGGTTGAGGAAAAACTACCGAAGTGTTTCAAGTAGTTTAGGTAGGACCAAGAAGCAACCCCAATGAATGTGGAAAATTAATCATAGATGTGTGTCCCAGAACATTAGGGGATTGGAGTCCCTTGACAAGAAATATGTGGTAAGAAGGTTCTTGAACCTTGAGAAGTAAAAATACTTAGTCCTCCTTCAAGAAACCAAAGCAGTGAGTTTTACTCCAAAAAATAGCTTGAAGTTCATTTGGAAGGAGTCTTGTGCTTTCATCACCAACCGTGAAAAGGGGAAAGGAGGGGTTGCCATCCTCTTTTCCTTCAAATGGAACTCTTTCATCACCAACCATGGCTCCTCACCCTCTAATAGGGTTGTTTGGGTGACATTAGAAAAAGATGGGCTAATATTTAGAATTTTCTCCATTTATGCCCCTAATGATCATAAAGAAATGACTACTCTTTAGCAATGGCTCACTGCCCTCCCATAACTGCTCTTTGGTAATGGCTCATTGGCCCCCTAGAAATCTTGTGGATCCTTTAGGGGGAACTCCAATGTGGTAGAACATCAAGAAGATAAGTGGGGAGGTGTGGACATAACTTGGAAAGGAAATGAAAGACACTTTTTGGAAAAGGCTAAAAAGAAATCTCAATCTAATGGATCCCCTGAAAAAAAGAAAAAAGGACTTCAACAGTGTGTGGTTCACATGGTGCAATGTACAAAAAGGGGGGCAATAGAATTTACTGCAAATTAGATAGAATTTATATGAACCAAGACATATTTTCCTTTATACCAAACGAGGAAGGACTTAAGGTCTATGTTTATCCCTACACTATGTCTGACCATCACCCAATCCAAGCCCAAATCAATTTGAACATGGACATCCCTCAAGGTGTGAAGAAAAATGATGGGTTTTTGCTTAACACTTTCTTGCTAAAAGATAATGACTGTAATGACACCATCACCTTCATAAGAGAAATTAATAAGTGGATGTTGAAAGATTGTAGCCCTATTGATAGATGGAACAAGAACACTGAGGCTTGGAAGAAGATGTTCCAAGTCATTGGAAAAAAGAGAGCAAAAGATAGTAGAAAGGAGGAAAATGCACTATAGGACTCCTTCCTAGATGTTGAAACCAAAATCCAAGCTAATCCGGGCAATGAAAGGGTTGGGGAAGAACTCATAATGGTTAAAGACCAACTAAGGAGAACTCAAAACCAAAAAATCCAAGGTTTGAAGGTCGGAGCCAAATTAAATTGGTTAAGTTGTGGTGATAGAGGATCAAAATACTTCTTTAACTATATTAGGGAAAATAAATTCAATGAAAAAATTGAACAAATCTGGGACGATGACTAGTTGGAAACCTTAAAAGGAAGAGATCTTGACTTAGTTTTAGAGGTTTTTTTAAAACATTTCAAAGGCCAATGTTGAGTGCAATTAGAGGGATAGGAATTTCATAAGAGGCATCACCCTAACAAAATCTCTGAGGATGATAAGAAGAGGCTTGATGCAGGCTTAACCAAGGAGGAGATAAAAAGAGGGATACTCTCATTGAATAATGACAAGTCCCCAAGTAGGGACAAACTCCCTATGGAATTCTATAATACCTTTATGGACTAGGTCTATGATGACTTGTTGCAAGTCTATAATGATGCCCTAGACCGAGGCTCCTTAGGTAAAACTATTAACAAAGGTCTTCTTAAGCTACTGCCCAAAGGGAGTGACAAAACCCTTATCAAGAACTATAGGCCAATAACCCTCCTTAATGTATCTTATAAAATATTGGTAAAAACTATGGCTCTAAGGCTAGTTGATATATTGCCTAAGTTCATCAATAACTCTCAAATTGGATTTATTAAGGGTAGATATATTCTGGAAAATATCATTATGAGTTGGGAAGCCATGGAATGGGTAAGGAGCTCTGACCAAAAGGTCACAACGCTCCTTCTCAATTTTGAGCAAGCATATGATAGAATTGAATGGTCTTTCTTAAGGACAATCTTGGAGGTATTTGGTTTCCCTACCATATTCTGTAAAATGGTGAACACACTCCTAAAAGATGTTGTTGCACAAGTGGAGGTAAATAGTTCAATCTCTAAGGAGTTTTATTTGTAAGGTTAATTAGATAAGGCTACCCCCTTGCCCCCACCCTATTGGAATTGCGTCAAATTCCCTCCACTATTTGCTCAGAGATTCAACTCACTCTCCTAGGGTGAGGGGCATAGTGCTTCCTAACAAAGATGAGTTGGGTAACTATTAATTTACAAATGATGCTGCAATTTTTCTTGAACTTGAGGAGAACTTTGAAGCTCTAATGGGCAAGTTGGATCTATTTTTCCAAGCCTTAGGTGCCAAGATATCCTTTTCTAAATCTAGCATCCTAGGTTGGGATGAGGCACCTCTTAATTGGGTGAAAAAGTATGATTTCCAATGGGGAGGATCAGGGAAACAAGTCAAATATTTGGGAATCTCATATGCAGTCAACCTAGACCTAAAGGAGATGTGGCTATGGATAAGTAGCAAAATTGAAAAGAAAATTGAGAGTTGGAATAGACAACACCTCTCTCTTGCTGACAGACTTAAGGTTTGTCAAAAAATTCTTTCATCCTATACCATATATTTTGCTTTTGTTTGGTTCTTTAGCAGATATTGAGTCAATGAAATTTAGAAAAGGAGCAGAAGCTAACTTTGGTCTGATGGCAAAGGAAAAAAAGAAAATATACTCTATAAGGTGGGATTGGTGTTGCCTAGCTAAATCTCAAGGTGGGATTGGCTAAAATACTTAAGGCTTCATGGGACTTCTCTTGCATCCAAGTGGATTGCCAAGGCCATGGAGGGAAATGAACCCTGAAAGGTTTTGGTAAGGAATAATATTAATCTCGCAATACCTAAGCAAGCCAAGTCTTGGAAAGGGTTACCCTTTTATGATATTCTCTTGAGTAGTTACCCTATGTCCTCGACTGGATCTATAGTATTCAGGAGTCTCTAGAAAGCCTAGGAGTAGATACAGGCTAATGTTTCTTGCAAAACTAATAGCATATCCCTTGTGAATAATAGGAGATGTCACTCCTTTGGCTTTGTCTGGTGGAACCTATTGCATAATAACAAGCCCTTAACCCTTTTGCAAGGTTGCTCTACAAAGAAATGGAATATGTTGGGTCTCCAAACCTTTAATGATATCCTCAACAATGGTGTGGTCAAAACTTGGGATAACCTAGTCGTTGATTTCTACATCCCTTCCTCTAGTTTTAGGACCTTTAGTACCCTCTTTGAAGCCTACAAACATGTTGTCTTCCCCTCCAAAATTGACTTGGACCTCAATATTGCCAATGACCTTATTTGGAAAGATGGCACCAAGATTGCTACCCTTAAAACCAAGCAAATTTATAAAGATCTTACCAATTTGAGCTCTATTGTTCTCCATGTTAATCAAATTTGGGATTTTGATCTCTCTAATATTATGTTGGCAATTTTTTTATATTCTCTTTGGCATTGCATTAGAGAGCCTAAAACGGATTGTTTTAGATGGCTAATCTTCTACATAAGCTTCCTTACAAGCTTAATCATGTGGGTTTCGATGTTTGCAACATATGTAGGTCTCCTGAGACAATGAGGCATATTCTTTTTGATTGTATGTATGCTAAGGAAATCTGGAAAATGTTTTGCAATAATTTACTAATTTGGGATCTTAATGGAAATATTGAGTACAAATATATTTTGTTTGATCACAAGAAATTAAGCAAAGACATGAATTTTTTCTGGCTTGTTCTTTCTACTGAAATTTTATGGTGTATTTGGAAGGCAAGAAACATATAAAAATTTCAAGGTTGTAAGAAGGCACTCACTGAGTCTTCAAGAATACTCATAGTTGGAAATGTTGTTCTATAGGTGATCCTCCACCTGGAACTATCATTGGAAAAGTTTGAGAGGTTTTTCAGGGAAGGAGTTGTTACTGTGTTCAGGGAAGAAGTAAGATGCGGTCATGACCACCATTGCGATCAGCAGGAAGCAGATGCCTTTCTAAGGGTGTTGAATGACTTCCAAGGAGTCTTCAATCATGCTCACCATTGCAACCAGGTTGGCAGACCAAGAGCACCTCCACCGCTTGCACAACAGGATGAGGAAGAAGTGAGATCCAACGCCCAAACAACAGTTATGGATACAAATGAGGCGGATGAGGGCAGCGGGCACAACAACTCTTGAATAGACAGTCATGATAAACATGTTTATATAAAGATCTTTTTTGAATCTATCATATAAAAAACTCAAGAAGGCTCTAAGGCAATTCAAAATTGCAAACAAATACGTCATACTAGTTTCTAATTTTGCAGGCATATTGTGCACATGATTGATATTGTACCTAAGAATAGGCAATTCAACTACAGGCAAAGGGCTAGCTGGAGAATAGTAGTTGAATTGCTACCATCACCTTTGGCAACTCAATGCCATTATTTCAAAGCTTCATAATATTGCTACCATCACCTCGCTTCGATGACGCAGAGCATTTGAAGTACTATTCTCTGTATGGAAGCGAGGTGATGGTAGCAATTCAACTACAGGCAAAGGGCTAGCTGGAGATGGGGACTGAACATTCTCCACCCTCGTGCTAACTAGTCTGCTCTCATAAAGCTTTCGTCCGACGTGGGCGGACACGATTACACAATATAACGCTGATGAGATGACGAACAAACCCCAAAAGCTCCGTGGACTCAACTTTCCGCCGTCATTTACCGTGTCCTCTTCAGATATCCCACCGTTGTCATCATTGCATGAACCAAAAGAATAACGCTTAAACCACTTGCTGCGATGTTTGTCTAGCTCTGTTTTGTTCTCAATAATTTTCAGCACTGCAGATGTCATTTCCCGAACCACTGGAGACCCTTTGGCAAATAACTACAGCATAAACTACAGAGAGGTAAAGAGTGCATTTGAATCCAAAAGAAATAAAAATGCACAAAATCTTGAAACAAATACTTACAAATCCAAACCCTCCTCTGTAGAATGGCCGACTCACAATCTCAAATTCACCACAATGCTGTGATATTATCATGTTAATGTATGGAGTCTCATCAACTACACAACCAATTGTCTCATTCCTGAGTGAATTAACATAGTCTTCTGGTTGCATAAGTGGCACCAATCTTGTCTAGTCAATTTTTAGCTCATTGATTAGATACTCTCTTACAAAGGAACTATTCAGATGTCCTATGGGGGCGTTGTTTGCTCTGAGTGACTCTATGTCTCGTATAGTTGGGGACAGTTGCTGAACAATGAGAATGGATGAGAGGCTAGCTGTGTAGCTTGAATTTAAGACCAACACTACAAACAGCCAGATTATTAAAATAACTTTGCCAAGAGATGTCATAACCTTCTCTCCTGCACAAATGGGGGCGATCAGTTGCCATCTTCAAATTTTTGAAATATATGCATGAGAGAATATTCATAGAATGGAAAAATTCAATGAGGAGGTCACTTACTATGAACAAATACAATTGTTGAGAATGAAAACCTGCAATGCAAACACAAAATATTATTACCTAAAATGATAGTCTGGTCGCTTCTACTTCCCACAAATAGTTATAACAATTATCTATTAATCCAAATATGTTACATGCCACTATATGCAATACTAATGCCAAATAAAAGTGCTCGTGGCCTTTAGCATGCCTACTTATGGAGGAGCATCTTTGGTTGAGCAATATTTTGAACACTAAGTAATTAAATGCTCATCAAAGGGTGGCAACGCTATTCTCCCTGCTTCCTCCCATCACATCACCTCACATCACATTGTATACTTCCTTTGTTTTCCAGATTTATGGTTTCGTCGTCTTTGAAAACTGTTGGATTGAGAAATGTTTTCATTGCAAACTTGATTCGTTCTTTGGATCATGACTTTCTAACTGTTCAAATTTGTGTAGAATCATGGAATTGACCTCTCTTTCCAGAAGTTCCCCTTTCAGATATTGTCTCTGAAAGATGTATGATTTCGCTTTCAACGACTTAATACTCTTCAAAATCTTCATTCTTGTTCACCCTCGCTAAGACTTCGAAGTGACCTTCTGACTTCTGCATCCCTCATTTTTCAAACCAGATTCCACTCTCAAGTTAACTGCCTTAAGCGTCCTTTAGGAATCTGATGTAGTTTACTGGAACACCTGAAGAATGGCACCTGGGGTTATAGTTAACTGCCCCCATTTATAGCTAGCAGCTACAGTCTTTTATGGATATTAGAGTGTTGTGGAGGAAACAGTAATTAAATAGACAAAATTAATAACCAATAAGAGTCAAGGGCCCTTTCGAAACTGACATACTGTAGTAATGGAACGAATGTACCTTTTATTGGAAGAAAATGATGTTTATAGAGGGTGTAGTTATGTTGTCTCAGGCGTAATTGCTTTTGTTCTCATGAACGACTGAAAAAGGGGATCACTGTATCCTCTGTTTTGGCATCTGCTCGCATAGCATTCCATGATTTGTTTGCTTTCAGCTATGTCAGAAACTTTCCAATAACAAAGTGAAAAAGGCTTCAATGCATGCCTTCTGTCATCTTTATGCACGTTTACAGGTGTTTGTTTACTGTCATAAATTGCCCCTCTATCCAACTACCACAGCTTCCCAATAAACACTGCATCAAATAGCACCTAACCTTCATTTAAACCAGTATTAAAAGCAATTAGGCAATTCTTATCTCGTAGTGCCTATAATCCATCTTTGACAAGGAAAATCCAGAATTTTGTACTATTCATCCACATACCAGATTTTTCGTAAAATCTTCATTTATAATCACCTTATTTTTGTACTTGCGTTTTGACCAAAAACACTCTTTCCTCTCCTATCAACTTTAAGGGCCTCGTTTCCCAAAACTGAAGTTCTTATGATGATTTTTTTTTTGTTCGGTTAATTGCTGTAAAAGGGTAGCACCCAACGCTTTTAACTTGAGCTATGAACCACTAAGACTACATACAGAGGAATCTCATCCCCGACATCTCTATTTCTCCTCCCTCTTTCCACCTTGACACCTTCGACCATCGAACTCCCTCCATCTGCCACTCCACCATCATTACTCCTCTTGCCATATATTGGGAGCCTTGAGTACCTGCCGAAGCTCCCACCCAACCTACCGCCCTCCTGACCCTCAGTCCCTCCTCCTGTAGCCATCTGCAGCCTTCCCGCGATCTGCCTCTTGGGCCACTTTTTGGATAGAAATCCACCACCCCCAGAGCCGAGACAAAGTCTCTGAAGTCCATCATTGATTTGTTTTCCTTTCACAAACCAACACTCTTCTCCTTTGGATCCAAATTCGTGAGATAGTCACCTCCCTAAATCAACCAAATACAGACCAGAGATCCCACCATACACTGCATCCAGTAAGTAGAGCAGGTTTCCACCACCAAGTCCAGGGAGATGGCCAGCCAGAGTAACCGAGTCACCAAACTAGAAACACTCAGGAAAGAACCAAATAAATTCTTGCAGTATTTTTTAAAAATTGCACCCCTCCACCCTTGTGATTTTGCCTCTTGTAAGATGACGCTATCGGAAGCTAGTCCACCTAAATAACGCTTAATTAAGCGTCACATGTCAAGGGTCGTGAGGCCCCTGACAACCGTGTTATGAGTTTCATGGCTTCTGAAGGGAGCCCCCTGGCTCCCTTGGTTTCAAGGAACTTTTTTATGCGCGGCAACCCCAAATCTTCCACCACCTCCGCCCATTTCTACCCCATCGACTTTATGCCTCTGCCTCTTTTAATCTTACCCAACAGGCATGCTTTAAATTGACAAATTCTCCTTTCGTTGGCAACATCCAGTGTGTCCTCATCTGAGCCGTCTACCTCAGAAGCCATCTCCCGAGGCTCCGCCGAATTCCCACAGAGGAGATCATCCATGGGGGCCATTTGTCCAACCACAGCACCAACCTCACCCAAGATGGGTCCAGTCGTTTTTTACTCATCCGCCGAAGCAGCCATAGGGGGCGAAGTCAAGTTAACATCCTCGTTGGGGGGCACCAGGGCACCGCTCGTAGCTGGGTGTGCATCTGCCAAAGTTGAATTCCATTCCATCCCAACCGAGCCTGAGTGCTTTGAAGCAGCCTTGACAACCGGTTTCTTTGGTTTCCACGCTTTCTTCATTTTTGGTTTCAATTTGCAACTGGGTTTGGAATGAGATCTACTTCCACATCGCAAACAGAAGAACCTATCCTCAATTTCCACAGGGATCGCCCTATGTTTGCCATGAAGACAAAATCAATTTGCTTGGGATCTTGCAAATTGCACCAACCTGAATCCTAAGATACAGGTAGGAGTCCCGATTAATAATCTCTTCATCCACAATGATCAGCGTCCTGAGGGTTCTTCCTAGTTTGTCAATGCACTCCTCCATCCAATACTCCAATGACAGATTGTAGATACGAATACAAACCGGTTTGCTGTGAGGATGCAATTTCACCGAGTCAAAATTCGGAACCCATTTTTGGATATAAACCGGATGGCCATCCATTCTCCAAAGACCAGCATTCAAGATCTTGTCCTTCTCCGACAATTTGAAGATTGCCACAAAGAACCCCTTCAGGAGAAATTTCACGATCTCCATAGTGCACCAAGTGTGAGCCAACCAGCTGCGTATAGACTCACGACTGTATTTAGGGCCAATGATGCGACAGATGATTGCCAGATTGTTCAACATTTTGATGTCCATCCTAGCCTTCCGGGACATATCTATTATCAGGTGATTACCGTGGATCGAATAACAGTGGGGGAGCCTCTTCCTGCTACCTTCAGATCCATCCTCGCTGGCCTCGCCCTCTTCTGCAAATTTTCGGTGATCACCTCCGCTTGCCATTATGAATCCAAGCAACACATGATTTTTAATTTTATTTATGCAGTTCTTATGATTATTAAGCTCTCTCTTGTTTCAGCTTTTACTTCTTCCACTTGAAGTTCTTGATTTCTGATCCTCTTTCCCTTCCTCTTTCTCTTCCACCTTGCTGATTATCCCACAAAAGTGCAGCATGGGCTTTCATACTGGTCATTGTTAACTGAACTCTTCTTGGGTCATTTTCAGAAATATTTTCCATTTCAAAGTTTATCTCTAATTCATATACTCAATCTAGGCAAGAATCGGTCTCAACTCTCCACTAATTAACCTTTATCTTGCTTTTAAGAAAATAAAATGTTTATATCGGGTATCTACCCCAACATGATGATCTATTACTTTCCCATGCTCTGGTTTAGACTCTACGAGATTTTATAATAGATACCAAAAGCAGCCCTTCTTTTCACTAAATCTTAAAAATTAGTCAACTTCTTTCCACATTTTCTCCTACCTTTCCTTTCAAATCATCAAATCTATGTAATCTATTTTATTTTGTTTGCCTCTGTTGTGAAGTTGGTGCAGAAATATATTTCTAATCTCATGTTTCTCTTACTCTGTTTTACTCTGTCTCCCTTCGACACAACGTTGGGGTTGATTTTCAGCATGCTCTTGCATATGCACGTTCAACCTTGTTAAATATGAACTGTAAAAAAACTCGGGATCTCTCAACCTACAACAGAAAATTTGCAGTCGCCCAAACAATTGACCAGCAAGCTAATAAATGAATAGAATACATTAAATTCCTGTCCCTTGGAAATTCACAACAAAGAAATACATTTCAACTCATAATAAATACACTTCACATATCAGCAGCGTTCTCTCGAACAGGACATCATCTTTTTTCCCGTTTCTAATATCTCCTATCAATCAACTGCCTACACTCCAATCCAGCAATTTCATTGGAACAGTCCACGCTACATAAAATTAAAACCATCAAAGTTGGAGAATATGACATGTGAGAGGCCAGCATGCCCCCAATCTTGACTAATTAAATTCCCTATACTAGATAATTACTGCTATTTTGGGATTTTCTGATACCTCCAAATCCCAGAAACATGCAGGTGTAGATCATTATTCTGTTATACTTTAGAAGTCAAATTTAGGACCTCTCATTTATTATAAGAATGTTCTATCATTGAACTACTAACCCTCTCGATAATCAATCCATCTTTAATTCGATGTCATATTTATTAACAAACCCATGATTAGATGTATACAGATGCCAAATATAAGTATGCAGATAAAAGAGAGTTTATAAATACAGAAAAAACCATATTGTGATGATGCATCCTAAGAGGCTGATTTATGGCCACAACTGCACTGTTACTGAATTTATGTTGTAAGCCAAAATATCTATGCAAACCAACTTAAAATTGAAATAGTTTTTGCATGGCCATAGATGAACTCAGGAGAAATATCCGTTTGAACAGAAGACTAACCAAAGACGAAGAAAACCAGATAAGATGATCAGCAGAAAGAATTCCTCGAGGCAATTTGATGGCAAGAACTAATGATCATGACCCCCTCGCTATTTTGCAGTGATATTCTTGTTATTACAGAAACCATTATGAATTCCCTATACTTGACAGTTCATGCAATTGTACCTACTATTTTTGTATGTTGTTTTTCCTTGGATTTTAATCTTCGAACATTACAATAGAGAAAACAAAAGCTTGAATTATTGGAGAAGCACTTACCAGAGGGAAATTTCCATTTGCTTGCTAGGCTGTCCTGTGAAAGCGTCGTTCTCATCTCGTTCCAATAGCCAAAAAACAAATGCTGCTGCAGTCATCCACATGGGTATTGTAAAAGGATGTAGGAAGGCCCAGCCAGAACAATTTTTTTCTTGGTACGCACCATGATAACCAGCCCTGTATCAGTATATGGCTGTGTAAAATCCACCTTTGCAGAGCGGTTTGCGAGTATTGTGACATCAGCTACAATAACATCAAATGTCTGCCGACAACAATGCGCTTTGAATAAGTATTCAGAGATTAGACAGTTGATGCAGAACAATCCTCAGATCCTGCAAATTAAATGACTCACCATCTATATGACAGTGGAAATAAGCATAAATGAACAGAAACAAAAGAAAATATGAAGATACTCTGTTTTGTACATTACATTATCCAAAAAGAACTTCCCTTCCGACATTAACAGCTATGCCCTTTTATCCATCAAAAGCCTCTAAATCAACTCTTACGAACTGCAAAGTAGTAGCAGTTCAAAACCCCTAAATCGGTCTAAAACAGAGTAATCGGCACCTAATCTAACTCCTACAAAGACCACAAAGAACAGCAGATCAACAACTCAATAACAACAGGTCAACCGCAGTCAAGAAACAGTTGCACAACAGTATTCCTACTAAACTCATAATCTCACAGGGAACTTATTGTTCTGAGTGTGATTTGAAAAATATATAAATATTTTTTTCAGTATAAGTGCCATTAGTAAAAGTCCAAATACGGACATTTTAACTGCTCATTTAGTATTAAAGGTTCACTCAGGGGATGCACAATTAATACAAAAGAAATTATACAATATTTAACTAGTTAGGGTGATATTTAAATATTATATAATTTAATAGTCAGAGATAAATTTTAATCAATAAAGATAAGATAATTATTATTTTTATTTTTTTTGTATGTGTAAGATATAAAATTAATAATAACTATTTTATTATTGAATAATGTGATGTTTAAATAGAGTCAGCAATTATCATGAATCTGAACACTGCAAACAATAAGTTATATGTATATTTACGTAAAAAAAATCCAAACAAACAAAAAATTTACTTATTATTTATGATGCCACCTAATGGAAGGGGCTTCTACTTATGAATTTTCACATAGACAAGTCTCATGGTATTCATTTTAAAATGGTTGTGGGATTGAGGATTATGGGAGCTCCTTGAAGAGTAAGGCTGAAAACGTTTTCCATTAGCCTATAGATTTTCATGTGCATGTGGTAGCATTGCAATGCCTAAATCTAGACCTACTTATTAGAATTTCTTGTTATTAATTTTTTAAAATTTTAACTATTTTAAATGATTATAAAATCTTAAAACTTTAATATCATTGAATTGAGTACAAAACTTTTTGAGTTAGTAGTGAAGGATGTTAGAGATGTATATAGATAGCTATTTTGGAATGAATATCTCTATTAAATCTTATTCTATTCTAATATTTTCTTTTTCCATATTGAGTTCAGGAATTGAAAATGAGGTTTGTATTTATTAGTTTGGTATTAGAGCACCCAAAGACGTTGAGAGTAGAGAATTTATGAGACTATGATAGATATTATTGAGGAGAATAATAAATAACTGAAAGGAGCATTGTGGCTATGGCAATGAATGCAAAGGTGGAATTATTTCATGATGTGACAAAGGGGAAAATCAGTTGAAAGAAAAACTAAGAGGAAATAAACAGAAACTAAATGAAAGACAAGTGAAAGAGATGGCAAAAATTCAAATTTGGAGGAATTATAAGAAAGCAGGAAATCAAATCCAAAATAATGTAAAAGAAAAGATTAATCTAATTGAATGGTCTTTATTTGACTGCACATAAGAACCTTTTAAATTAGCAATGAACGAGTTAGAGATGTATGGTTACTCTAGAATTAATAAATATTTTGCTTTGTTTCGCTGCTGATATCCTGTTTTGGCCCTGTCCCATCTCTATTAAATCTCTCCCTAGTCTGATTCGTTTGTTTTATAGAAGATTTGTCTGCACCAGAACTTAGGCAGCCCTCTCAATAGGACCAAGTCACCTGGTTATATACTGATTTGCAATGAAAACACATAAAACATATATCTTCAAACTAAGAAAAGATTTTATTTGTGCTCAAAGTATAACCCAAGAATGTTTATTACTCACAGCTTAAGTTATCTTTCAGGTCAGCATGTTCCGTTTCTGATAGGAATCTATATGCGGGCAAATTTAACTATAAAAGTCTATTCAATCCCTAGGCCATCTTTTAATTTAACACATATTCTGGACCTTCTGATAATAATTTGGAGAATTGAAAAGATATATCGTTCGTAAAATAAAATTAAATATTGAGTTAAATGAAGATAGAGGGAAATGATAGGATACCTTATTCGCTACTTGGTCAACAAGCTTGTTATATTCTGGACATTCAGTGCTATTCTCAGACTCTATAAATTCATAGTGAAAAGGATAAGGAAGCATCTCCACAGCTCTCTTAAATACATCTATGCAGAACCCCTCAAATTTTGTGTTATTGTTTGTGATGTTGACAAATCCAGGAAACACAACATGTGGGGGAACTCCAACTATAAACTTTCTGTAGCCAGAAGGTGGTGTTGGAGATCCATTTGGCCACTCTATATTTTCTTTCAATCTGAATTCTTTGTTTTGCCATGATCCTACAACTCTGATGTCCCTATTGACTACGTTAACAATGTCATATGATTCAACTTCAAGAAGCCCATTTCTGCTGAATGTTATCTTACCACTAATTCCTTCGAAATTGCTCTGAGATACTTTCCGAAGCAGGGCACTCCCTGACTGAAAAACATGCACATCTGTCAAAAATTTCTCTAAGGACTTAAATTCCAATTCAGTAAGGTTGTTGTTGGCTCTGAACATAGCATTAAGAGCTCTAGCTATTACCCAGATAGAATCATAAGCATAGGCTCCAACTATGCCAATGTTTTCAGAGTGAGTTACACCTGGATACAACCTCATGAATTTATGCTTCCATCTGTTGTTGATACTCTTGGACTGTGGAGTGTGTCCAACTTTTGTGCGAACCCCAATTATTCCATGCATTGAATCCATAGTCGTGTCATCCTTAACATCCAAATAACTTGCTACCCACTCTGTAACAATCCAAGCCCATCCCTGCTTCTCTATAATGCCTGAATGTTTTCCCTCCCAAAAGATTTTCTGGGCCAATCCATAACTTGTATGTATAACAAACGCACGACTCCTAATCTTGTTGTCTTCTAGTGTCTTCCGAATATGATTCCATGAAGAGTTACTGAAGGACTTGTTAGAGACTGCAAACTTTTGGACTATTCTGGCAGAAGTTTCCTGGAGTGCATTCTTTAAGGCTAGAATCCCGCTAAGACCCAGTTCATCTTCCTCATACATGACCACTATTTCTCTCCAGTAAAAATTGGTCAGCAAGGCTGCTATTACCTTCATTTGCAGTGTATCCCTGCCAATCATCTGAATTGAATATGCATAGTGTTTTAAGGACATGGAGGGATCATTGCTAGCCAATGTAATGAGTGGTACTTGTGCAGAATCAGCTAGGACATAAACAAAGTTGGAGACCTGTGCCGTCATGGGTGCGACAGCTGATACCACGTTTGCTCTGAACAATTTCAGCACTGAAAAGCCAACTTCAATTAGTTTTAACAATAGACTTATATCTGGAAGCTAGAATATAAATAAAACAGAAAGAGAAGTGTTTTTTTACCATTCTCCGCATCCATGAGAGCAGTGCTTCCTATCTTCGTGGTCTCTAACTGAAGAATGGTCCCATTAAGAATGTTGGGATCTTTGTTAATATCTCGAATGGCCAATTTTATAGCTACATTGGATTGTTTACCTTGAGAGCTTCCTAAATCAAAGACTCCCCCAATCCTCGCCTCTGGAGGCCTTGCATCATACAATTCCACAAAGAGAAGAAGGAATAAAATCAGGGCTCTCATAGCATTTCTCCAGACATCACGAGTAGTACAAGCAGGAGACATTGTAGACGTAAGAGAATCGCTGGCACCTTTAGATATGAAATAAATGAATTCACACTATAGAAGAGAAGGAAGGAATGCCTGATATAATAGCTGTCCATGTTCTCAAAGGATGTTGCGAGGAAACAAATGTGGGGTAGGGCAGAATACCAAGACAACAGACTTGTCATGTCGACATGATGAAACTGAAGTTTCGAAGCAGTTCCTATGAACAGAATCAATTAATTCATCTCATATTATATAATGTGAAACAACCGAAACCTTTCGCGATTGTACATCGCTCTTACATCACGCCTTAGAATTTCACAGAAAATCTCTTTCACCCATTAAACACGATTTGCTTTGCATGTGTCTCTCCAGATCATGTGTTTCGATTGGAGAGAAACTTTGTCCATTTCTTCTTCGTGGTCTACCCAGAAATTTACACAGGACGGCAGGCAATATTCCAAAATTTCAAGATCCAAGTTCTATCCGTACGTTCCGACTTCCAAGTCAGGCGGGAATTTTCCACAGAGCTGTGACTTAGAGAAAAGTTGTCACACATTCCACGCACCATGATGGATAGCAAGCCTGGAAATTGATGGTCTATTTGACCGTTTTTTCAATTTTAGACTCTATATTACAGTTTTTAAATTTATTAGACTGTATAGTTTGACTTCTATATTTTTATTAAACCGTAAAAAATTATTATAAAAAAATAATAATATAATATTTTAATTTATAATATATATCATTTTATAATTTTTATTATAAAAAGACAAATTAATTTAAAGTAGAATATAATTTTTTTATTATTTTCTAATATGAATTTAGAAACGTTTGACATTTTCACTAATAGTTATCATTTTTTTATATTAATATATATGATTTATAATATTATTATAAAATAGATATTAATTTACAATTTTTCAAAATATAATATAATTATTTTTAACTTTTAGAATATATTTAACAAGATTTGTTTCTAATATGAACTTAGAAATTTTTGTCAATTGTTTATTATAACAATAAAATAATAATTATCATTGTTTTCTAATTTTTCAAGATATTCCATTTATAAAAGATTTTATATAAAAATTCATAAATTAAACAATTTATTTTGACAATTTATATTTTTCTTAAAATATCAAATGATAGACATTTAAATGACTTGACCATCATAAAATTTTCATATGACAAGGGTGACCGTAAAATTTGAAGCTCTCATGGATAGATATTTTGTGCCTAATTTCAAGATATAGACAAGCCGAGAGAATGCCACTTTCATGAGTTTAAGGAAAATTTGCCACCAAACCTCACCTTAAACTAAAGAAAGGTATATAAATATATCCTTTATTAGTCTACAGTGTAACTAAATTGAAATATAATTAAATAAATAATTCTAGAAGATTGATGAGAGTAATGGAAAAAATGTAGTTTTATTTGTTATTATGAGATAATTAATGTTATGAGTGATAAAACTAAATCAATATATATATAAGTATAGAATATTTATTTAGACTTATGTTTTTCTAAAAAATTGAATCACTTTCATGTTTTTTTAAATGTAGTTTAGTCCTATGTTAATTGTTATATTTAGAAAGGAATTAAATATATTATAGAAAATAAAATGATTTGTCATTATGTATAGATGTACATTCCAATCAATAGTAGTAACTACTCTTAAATGAAACAATGAGAAAAAAATAATTTTAATTAATTATATATTTGTTGGTTTAAAAATACTTTATGTAATTCAACCAAAATGATAAAATAATTTAAAAGAATTTAATTGAAACTTTTGAATATTAGAAAACTTAAAATTAAGAACGTGTCTCTAGTATATTAGTGTTACTTAATCACATTATTAGAAATGATTTTGAATGTTTTTTTTTTGGAAGATTTTAAGTTAAATTTGAGAGTAAATAACCAAGGGCATCCATTTCATTAAAATTATCTAGGACAAAATTTCAGCCTCATCATTTTTGGTGTTGGAGACCTTACACGCATTTTGTAGGTTCACTAAGAACCATTCAACTTGACTAGTAGACCAAGAACCTTTAAACACAACACGTGTTTGTAAAATCCCCAGCTCGGGCACTACATTTTTTATTTTATTTTAAAACAATTTGCATCAACTATCAACTTAACCAATTAAACATATTTCATTGTAAATTAGAAGTGTTAATTTCAATAGCTCATCATTCACCATGGTAACGACAATCAACATCACGTAGCTTATATTTTTACACGCAAAGGTGCTAAGATGCTATGCTTAGGGCCATTCCTAGACTCAAACCTAAACCTCAATGGCTCATGGTGGCCTTGCCTACGTATCCCTTCATGAGAATTAGAGGCTTCATAGTTCGCCTACCAATGTAAGAGGGAGTTCATTCTCTCCTCTTGTATGAGATTTCTAACCTCTCATTTAAACCAAGATTATTCATTAAACATAAGTTATCACTTAGTCAAATATAATATAGTAGTAATAACTTTACCATCAAGTGTTGGATCTATGCCAAAAATTACCAAGAATTAGTGTACAAACATTCACAATATTCACAAGGGGTCATACACACAATAATCTCAAAGACCATATACAATGGTTGTCATGAGCATACCTCCATATACACAAGATGACTAGCTCATACACATCACAAGTACCAATAATGTTTAGATCATATATAGATCACAAGTACAATGGTGTTTAACTCATATGTACATCACAAGTGCAACCATGATTGTCTCATGTGCATATCACATTTACATTAGTGACTGGCTCTAGCATATATCACAAATACATAATGGAAAGCTCCAATATACATCACATATAGTGACGAGCTCCACCATACATTACAAATACCCAATAATGAGCTCCAACGTGCATCAAAAATACCCAATAATGAGCTCCAACATGCACCAAAAATACCCAATAATGAGATCCAATGTACACCACAAATACTTACTGACGAGCTCCAACATACATCGCATACACATAGTGATGAGCTCCAACATAAATCACATACATAGTGACAAGCTCCAACATACATCACAAATACATAGTGATAGGATCCAACATACATCACATACATAGTGACAAGCATACACATCATAATGGCTGACTAACACATTTCCATGTGATGTGTCCTAAATAGAACTTAGAATATCAATGCATTATGCATTGCACTATGGGTCATATCCTTTCCTTTAGTCTTTTGCACCATTAGACAAATGGGAAGAGGATTTAGTGCATCCCATACAACACCATGAGTCTATCCTCTACCTTAAAACCTAGCCAAGTATATAGTCGAATAACTAGGAAGGGGATTTAGTGCATCTCATACTACATCGCGGGTCCATCCACCATCCCAAGGATTTCCCCAAGTGGTGAACTTACCATTACCTAGTGGATTTTGACTTCAATTTCCTATAGGCCACAAGTGACAACTCTATCCACCCAGAAAGAAGTAGTTCTTGACATATACCACCTTGTGGCCGTAGTGGTATTCTCAACTATCTTCTTTAAAATCCTAGGTAACACTTGGGATCAGGTACTTTCGTGCTTATTAGTGATAGCCAATGAACCCCCTAGATATAAGGGTGAAGCCAAAATAGTGGTTTACAATTTGATGGAGGAAGGAAAATTGAGAAAAAATGACCCCATGGCAAAAAAATTGGTTTTAGGGGTTCATATGAACCTAAAAGTTTGACCGAACCATAAAGGGGTTCGACTGAACTAGGGTTCGAGCAAACCCATTAATTATTGGGCCCACATTTCCTACCCAAAAAATAAAAGGAAAAATGCATATTAAAGGGGGTTCGAATGAACCCTAGTTCACTAAAACCCCTGGGGATTCACTAGAACCCCTGGGGGGTTCTTCTGGTTCTAGCAAACCCCTCTTTTCCCTAATTTTTTACTTTGTTCACACAAAAAACCTAAATTTTTATGCTTTGAAGCTCTGGTTGAGGATGAAAATGGGGGAATCTTTACAAACCAAACTTGGAATCAGGTAGTCTTCAGAACAAGCTATCCAATGAATATAATTTTAATATGTTTTGGTTTTATTATGTATTTGTTTATTTAGTTTTATTAAACATAGGTTTTTCATCGAAAATGAAGGTCTTTGTTCTGCACATGTGGAAAAATAGCAGATTATCAAAAAAAATAAAAAAAAATGAGTGCACCAAATATTGAAGTCCTTGGTCCAACAAAAAAAAAGTTTGAATTTCAATATATACAAAAAAAATTACGCGTTATACGGTTGCGATATGTTTGAATTGTCATTGGTTTAACTTCGAAACTTGATTAAAGAAAAAATATTCAATAAAAAACTATCTAACCAAGTGGAAGCACTAGATATCAAAGTCACAAATGTAAATTCGAAAGAATTGGAATTTTATCCTTCATGTAAATTCGAAAGAATTGGAATTAGTCTTGGATTATTGTTAACTGCACGAATGGCTCCCTACCCATGCAACTGCTATGACCATACCATAACCAGGGTATCCCACTACCTTCACCTCTGTAAACCAGATGAATGTTGACTAATCCCTAGTAGTAGCCTAGACATCGGTCATTGGCATAGTCCAATGACTTACTATCACTACTCAAATATCCTAAAGGTTCACACTTGGGTGGGTCATACATAAGATGAATCATAATCACAACCAACAAATACATGGGCCTACACATAGAGACTTCTAAATATGGAGTCAGTTTCACAACACATAAAGTTACATGGAACCTACATGAGATGAACTTTACCCAACATACACATATATTCAAATACCAAATATAAAGTAGTCAATCTCTCACTTCACTCTGTTTACTATATAGAAGCATATTATGTATCAAATATAAGTTATTAAATTTCATTAACCTGATCATACCCATTCAGTACCTATTTCAGACTCAAACTGAAGCTTATAGAGGAGGAAAGTTCAAACTAATTAGGAATAGCTCCAAACTTTGGATTTAACCCCCAAACCCTCCCCCTTTGGACTTGAGTTCACAGAGGCATCCTTCACCCAAGGACCACCTATGTATGGGCCACTTCCAAACAAATCAAAATCACACACAATTCTCTTTGTAATGTCTCTCAAGGGATGCACATACACAAGTTCCCCATAATCAAGGTTGTGTTAATGTTTATCTTCCATTATTAATGCTTAATAGTAGTTAAGAGAACACAATTAATTATATGATTTAACAACCCATACTATAACACTTCCCATTAAGGATATCAAGGTCTTTTTGGCCCCATGGTTGTCGTTGCACCAAAAGGTTGACCTATTAATGCTCGATACAACCACTAGAGCTAATAGATCTATGGGAGGCAGTTAAGCCATGTCATAAATCTTGAGGGGAGCTATAACCATCTACCATAAATACCCCCCTCAGCATTACTTGAGGGGATTCAAACCTATAACCTTTGGCTATGATACCAATTGTTGGCCCCACAATTGTCATTGCATCAAAAGGTCAACCGGTTAATGCTTGATATAATTGCTAGAGTTAACGAATCCACAAGAGGCGGTTAAGCCATGTGGTGGATCTTGAGGGGAGTGTTGACCATCTACAAATAGGTCTTGAATTAAACTTGACCCAATATTATTCAAAAACCATCTTGAATTTCCTCAAGCTCATCTTATCAACATAGGTGCTAGGCTTATTACACAATATGAAATTACCTTGGTTCACACAAACCCATAGGGAAGCACTTCCATTTGAAATTTACATATTAGATTCAATATCAAAGGGGTCAATAGATATCTTTGAAGGACGCATAATAATATTTATAAGCTTGTTTTAAGTATAATTAATGCCTGAATCTTACTTTAGAAAGTTGGAAACACTATATCCATTGGACCAACATATGAAAATATAAACCCAATGATAATATTACTTATAATATTCTTGTTATAATTTATTTTACCTATCATGCAACTTCGTATTCTTATAATAGTCTGGTTTTAGAGTAGATATCTTATTCATACTTTCCCCTTAAGTTAAACTTGACCTTAACAGTCATTAGTAAGGCATCAAGAGATGCTACGTAGGATTAATCTCAATAGCATTGTCAACCTAAACAATTGCCACCCTCCACCTAGGATGGAATTATATCGTGGTTTACTATAGCTATAATATCCTTCATTCATATACTAATTCCAGTATTAATGATTCTTATATTCAAGGGGTAACATAATATCAATAGTTTATCAAAAGTGTCAGGTTTGAAAATTAAGTATATGTTTAGCAAAGTGTGATTGTAGTACCATTAAATGAGGTAATCATTCCTTATACTCTTATTCAACCAAGATCCAAGGCTCATATTATTTATATCTAATTCCTAGTCCATCTTACAAGGTTAGATCTTAAAGTTAAATATTTTACATAGACTACCTTGCCACCTTGTTTTAGTTTGGAATCTTAACATAAACATATAATCAATTCAAGGGTAAGATCCTATTTGTCTCCGACCATTGTCTACTCAAAACTCCAAACACTTGGACATTCAAATAATCAACCATTAGCTATAGAAAATTTCTTGTTTGTGAATTCCTAATAATCCCAATCTTTCACATATCAAGTATTCTAGCATTTGAGATCTTATCCACCCTACATGATATTAGTTACCTCTAGATCTTGTTTTCCCAAATACTTATAAGAAATGGTTTTTATTTTATTTAATATCATTTTATATTGTGGCATGTATATATATATATATATGAACAATGTTACCAAAAATTGCATCATTCTTTCACTTGGTAATAAAATTACCTCATAATTAAGAATATGAAGATATACTATTCAATTGTTTGATTATTCAACTTTTGCACATAACATGAATCACCTGAATTAACAATTTTTAACTACTGCAATAAATATTCCCAATTTCTTATACTTTGTGGATCATCAAAGGTCCATACCATCTAAATTGAAGATCAAACAATAATAAAGAATCATAGTCATGCCATAGAAACAAAATGACAACTCATCCGATATCGAATTAAATATTTGATTATTAAAAACAAATATATCCAAAATATCCATGTTAGAATATATGTTTTAATGATCTATTAACAAGCAATTACCCATGTTTACACCCACTCTTTTAATATTTATTTTATTGTGATCTAAGATGCAATTTAAGCCAACCTTAAAGATAGCCTTTTTTTCCATCAATAAAATAAAATTTTGTGAGGACTCCACATATAGATTGAAAGATACCATCCCAAAGTGTACTAAAGATAACAGCTTCAAATTTCCCCATACCTACAATGACATTCAACTTATGATTACAAAATAAGGGAGATATAAATTCAATCAGTAACTACTCGATAAACATATCAACCAAATCCATTTTAACTTTTCCACAACCCAAAGTTTACAACTGAACTTGTTTTTATTAGACATGTCACTTGATATCTACTATTACTATTAGAATTCATAAAAAAAAATTCCTATAAGGATGGAGAACAAAAGTATAACATTTCAATGAGAAATATTTAAAAACAAAGTGTTGAGAAGATATTAAGTATAGGAAGAAAAAAATAACTCATTTATAACTAATGTGTGGTTTCCCCCACTCTTGCATTGGTGAACTAGAGCTCTCATATCTCCTCCTCACGTTGGCTTCCTAGCCCTCTCCTCTCATGTCATTCCCTTCCCACACCTTATTCTGAATTGGTCTTTATATTTAATGAATGATTCAATGTGTTCTCCCATTTCTAAGTGATTTTCTCTTTTCCTACAATCTCTATTGCCCAAAAACTTCACATACTTGGAATATTTAGGTTGAATCCACTTATATCCTCTACTTTCCTTCTTGCACGATGTTTCCTCTTCTCTGCCAAAATGCCTCTACAAGCTATCTCAACATGTCTCCTCTATTCACCCTTTCTCTTTGCATTTTCTCCCGTGTTTCCTTCTTCCTTGACTTTGATGAATGTTCATAACCTATTCAAAGCTCCCATTTGATGTAGTTAGGGAGAGTGTTGAAAATGGTTGTGGAATGTGGCTTTACACCTACCAATTGTGATTTTATTGGAAGTTTTTCAAACATTTTCAACAAATCCCCTTCATGCATAACTTGAAATCAGTGCATTCCATGAGACCACATTTTTTTGGTCCTTCTCCCTCGCCTCCTATTTTGTTGTCCTCACATTTTCCTATCTCATGCCTTTTCCTTCCAAAATAACATACCACACTCCTAGTTTCCTTTGCTGCTCACATCATGCCTCCTCTTCTTGTGCAAATTCTTCCTTTCCTCATGCAATCCACTCTCTATTCTTGCTCGCTCATGTCATTCTCTGCCTCCCACACTGATATATTCTACTCAAGTCTTACTTTTGTTGCTTGCATCTTGAGGAAAACTAACTTCCATGCCCTTTCAACTCCTTTCCTTCCTCTTTTCACCAACACCACACTCTCTACTCCATGTTTTTATTCCCAAAATGAAGTGTGTATCAGTTGTGTATGAGATCATGTTGTTTAAAGGCTACCAAAATTCATGTTTTTCCACATGACTTGCCATTATGGATGGCTAAGGGAAGGAGTTCCATTCCTTAATAAATGCTTGACCATCCCTTCTACCACTCTCAGTGCCATTCCTCATTAATTTTTTACAATCTTTTTTTTTTTCCTTCACGTGGTGCCCATACTAACACCATCCCCATTACACTTTTTTGCTCATATTTTATTTTATTTTTATAATTCCCATGCTTTCCCCTTTAATTCATCCCTAAGCACCTTGTCCTAGTCTATGGCTATGTGGAAAGTGATAGTGTTTTAATATTTTAGTTAATTGTAGCTAAACCATTTTGTTGTCTTCTACTTTTATTGCATATTAAATCCTTCAAATTTTGACATTTATATTTTCTATAGTTCTGATCATTAATATTAACATTTCTCTTTATATGATGATATTATATTTTATTGTAATAGAATTTTGTATACTCATGATTATTTAGTTATAGGTTGAACATTTTTTGAATTTTAGATCTTCATAACTCTTGACTAGTTACTTTAATGTAATTTAGTTTTATTCAGTTACAAAATATATCACAACTCTAGCATTTACCTCATAACTTTATCTTTAGAGAATTTTAAATTGGAACAATAAACTATTCTTATAGATCCTTCATCTTGATTATTCATTGATCAAAATGTAGAGACCTAAATTTTTCCTAGTACAACCATGCTAAAAATGAACTAAATGGTTACATTATTTAGTTAATTTACTCCACCTAATTCAACCCACCTAATTTAATTAGTCATTCTCCCTCTCACACATAATTAAATAATTTTATTAGTTGTCCTAATTTTCACCTCACATGTGTATAATTATTAAATAATTTTATTACTTAATTCAGCTCTATTGTTTCCACCAAACTCCAAGAATAAATGAGTGACATTTATATATTTTCCTCCCACATTCTTATGGCTACAACAACTTACTTTTTTTAGTAAACATAGTCTTAGCCCTTTATTTTAAAACAAAATCCATCATGACCCTTCATCCTCTCTTCAGTCTTAGGAAAGTCCTCTCATTCATTATCCATCATTGATATTCTCATCACATCTCCACCATCCATCTTCCCCCCCCAAAATTTATAAATAGACACACTATCCTATACATTTCATCCTTTCACTTTATGTTAACTATATGCTATAAAAATGGGAATTTTTTTTTTAAAGAGCATCCACATCCTAAATCACTTGGAACAAAATACACTTGCAATAGATTTTTATGGGAACATTGGCTTTAAATTTTATTTGTTAGAATTCTATTTGTATTCTTTATCTAAGGTATTTGATAGTTTATAATAGGAAATTCTTGAACTTTGCATTTATTTTTATTTTTCATTCTAACCTATTCCTCACATTCATGCAAATTTGTTGGGAAATTTTATTCTTTGTCTACATTTTTTTGTGTTGTATAGTGGTTTTCCCTAAATTGGTGTCTTGCAAGTTCTTACTTCTTTTGAGTGGTTTTAGTGGTCAAAATTTTCTTAGAGCTTCTTGGTGCATCTAGATAGGATGAGAGATAATTTTTGACATATATAATTTGATATATCAATTGTAGAATAAAATACATTATTTTAGGGGGTTAAAAAGTATTAAACAAAAAAACTATGTTATACTATCATGTAGGACTAAGAGTTGAGATAATATATAGAGTCATGTGGTTAAGATTTATAGGCATTGGATATATATAGTTTTTTCTATATACACAATTCAATATAAAGGTAGTTTTAAACATATATGCACTATCATTTTTATATATAAACATATTTTAGTAGAATCTAAGTGTAGTGTATATGTAACATGGGCATATACATAAATTTTAGCATATATACATGGTTTGTATTAAAACCCCTATATTTCTTGCAAAATATGGGCTTTTCATGGTAAAATTTCCCTTAAACATAATAAACCATAGGTTTCTATAGGGAAACCACCTTAAATCCACCAAAAATACCACAAATTTTCCTACTATTTATCTTTAAATTGTTATTTATTTTCTAAAAAAAATTAATTTACTATTGTAAAAGGTCCAAGTACATGGGCTAATTAAATTTGGGTTTGAAATCCATGCAAGAGGTTTAGTTTTTTGTAATATGACTAGGAGCCCTACTCACCCTTTAACCCCTAGTCCTATGGGCTTTTAAGCCCATGTTAGTAGTTAGACAAGGACTTAAATCCCTAATCTAAATCCCTTAAAAAATTCTAGCACCTAGCTACATTCATGTGACCCATTAGGGGCTAATCTATAGGGGCTAACCACCTACTCTACTTACCATGTAATTTTCTAAAAATAAGCTATTTAGTCAAACAAGCAAAAACTTTATAGGCATTAGAAAGCTAACTCAGAGCTCTACACAATTGACTAGGTAATTTTCTTAGTATTTGAACTAGAAATGAGGTATTAATCATTTGAAAATTATATTTTAAATATGGGTAAACACACAATAGTGTGTCTAATTTTTGTGCCAACACTTTTTTAAAAGGGTTGAGCACTCAAATTGCCCAACTGCATTTGAATGAAGGATCCTTCATTTGAAGGTGACATAGTCAACGCCTTCAAACAAAGGGTAACCTTAAAATGAAGGCTACCTTCATTTGATGGTCCCCAACAATCACTTAAAATAATTAAATTCATACATTTATTCAAAAGGATCTTTGAGCGAAGGTATTATTTTAATGACAATTTTTTTTTTTCAAAATTATTTTTCAAAAGTCATTTTGCTTTCACCAAGTTGAACATAGCTATCATTTTCACCAAAACTCCTATCAATATCACCAAGCCTCCTGTCGACATCATTGGGCCTCCCACTAACATCAACAGGATATATCAACATAGGATCAAGCAATCATTTGTAGGAGAATTCCATGTGGCTAAGAACAAAGGTCTATTGCATAACTACATAGAAAAAACTGCTATTTAAGATGTATTTTTCAATACCTACTCACTAATTTTTCAATAGTAAAGAAAATGATTTTTTAATTCACATGAAAATAGTAAAAATTTTGAACCCTAAAATGTTTAATTGAAACCCTAAAAAACTCTAAATTGAAACCCTAAATGATTAAATTAAGACTGTATATGGCTATTTTGAAACTCTAAACGATTAAATTGAGACCCTATATGGTTATTTTGAAACCCTAAATAGTAAAATTGGAACCCTCTAAGGTTATTTTGAAACCCTAAATGACTATTTTGAAACCTTATATAATAATTAATTTAGGGTTTAATTTTTAGAGTTAGGTTTGCTTTTAAGGCTTTAATATTAGGGTTTGGGTTTTAAGTATAGGGTTTATTTGAAAATGGGTACCAATCTTATCGGTATTTTTTTCTTGAAACTTCCCCTCTTTGTGGACCCACCTTCTTACACTTACACTTAACTTGAATAAGTGTGTATTCTAAATCTAGTACTATATATGATAAATATGAAATCCATGATTCAAAGATTAGAATATTACATTCAAAGTTTCACATATAACTAAAATTAACGGATTATTTAAGAATAAGGAGTATGACAAGTGTCACAAGCACGTTGATTGGGTGAAATAGTGGTTTTTTCGTGAAATTCTAAGGTATGATGTAAGAGTGGTATACAATCATGAAACCGCTTAGAAATAACAGTCTATCACTTCAGTCTTGTCATGTCGACATGACAATTTTGCACTACTACATTAAGGGGTATTTTAAGACATTAATTTAAGACAATATGTTTTTAATTTTCTAATTGTCTTAAGTTAAGACAATAAATTTTTATTTTTTTCTAAAATAATGTTTTTATTTCCCTTCCTACACTTTCCTTTCCCGCATCATTTTTTATTTCCCTCCTAAAATGCATATTCCTTTTCGTTGGAGGCTGCGTTGTCGGCAGTGAACTGGACAGTGAATACAGTGTTTACCAAGCTTGGGGGAAATGTCACCAGCGTAGAAGGCAACACTTTTCAGGAGGTGGGGACAACATTTATCAGGTGGCAAAGCAGAAACAGGCCAGGACCACAGAGAAGACAAAACAGAAAAAAGGGGTTTGTCTTCTGTGGCTTCCTCTATTTTATGTTTCCTTGTATTTTTCAGTTTGTTAATAGCTCAAGGACAATAGGACATGGGTTCCTCTGTTTTCTATTTATTTATTCTTCATATATTAACCCTTTGTTTTCTGTTTAGTTAAACATCACGTATTTAATATGGTCCTCAAGAAATTTGGCTTAGTTTTTACCCTGTCAAACAATTCTCGTACCCTCTTTATGCTTCTACATTTTAGGTGCATACTTCCTGATAAACGTTGTGGACTTCAGATTTACTCCTGTCAACAACTTTTTCCTGAAAATTTCTAAAGCACTTTCAACAAATACATTTTGTGCATATCCTACAGTTATTGCATTCCAAGAGACCACATTTCTTTGAGGCATTATTTCTAACAGGTCACACGCCTTGTCTATGCTTCCACCACATTTCTTTGAGGCAATATTTCTAACAATTCGTACGCCTTGTCTGTGCTTCCACCCTCTCTCATTTCTGTGCTTAGGCTCTATTTTTAGGCTCTATTTTTTGCTCCTCTCTCATTTCTGTGCTTAGGCTCTGTTTTTAGGCTCTATTTTTTGCTCCTCTCTCATTTCTATGCTTAGGCTCTGCTTTTTGCTCTTTGATCCCAAAGGTGGGATTGGATTATCCTTGGCATCAAGAAGATATACGTACACCATTCCGAAAGAGCAACTAAACATGGGTATGGGACCAAATACCCATAACAACAGAACTTAACTCCTGCTTTCATCAATAGCTCCTTGACTTTTTTGTTGGAATGTAATTTCTCTCACGTATTTTTAGCCGATAGGCTATATATTGTATGAACATTTTAGCCGAAACTTGTCTCACGCTCCCGTGAAACCATGTTTCCAGGTTGTTTGACAGCTGCAGCATAAACTTTCTGGTAGACTTTATGCACCATAAATGAAATCTTATCCTTTTGAACTAACTTCCACTTCCACAATGCAATTAATGACATATGAATGCCAAAATCTATCATGTTATTTTACTCTATCAAATTCACTGAGTAAAGTTCACTACTCCACTAGGTACTCCTAGTTTCGTGCATGTATTTGGAGTAAATGTGATAAATGCTCTTAGCTGTAGCCATTCAGTCAGTTGCATTAATTAGCTTCTCATCACCACCTAACTTGACTAAAGTGGATTTCAAAACAGACTTGCATAACACCTGCACAAGATCACAGACAAAAGATCAAGAGAGAAATACCAGTCACTTGAAGAACATCAAAGATCACAGGCAAAAGATCAGAGGAATAACAATCAACTAAAGAGCATCAATTAGTAAGTCTACATTCCCTGATTTCCAGTCTTTAGCTATTGTATACTGCCGAAAATATGTTCAGTTGTCTGCATAGCTTTTAAAGAAAATAATGAGAAAATATATTTTAAATAACGCGATATCAAAAATTCCCCTTCAAACTTTAGAATTCAATTCATTAAACGGGGAGGTATAAAAGCAAAAAAAGGTTTCAGATCAATAATTTTTCTAACTAGACTAGAGGGTGCTAAGAATACTTATTGCAGGACTCTGAAGGGAGCCCAAGAGCTTGCTATAGATTTCGGCCCTTGTGGGCATGGTCTCCAGTGCCTTAAACTCCTTGGGGGCATAGAATTTCCCCTCGAAAATAGCCCCAACAAAATCATTCGCCTCAAGCTTCTCCTGCTTCTGAAAGTCCCTGTAAGCCTTCAGGGCCATTGGTATTTCTTCAGAGTGAACAAACATATATGCATTTTGTCCCTTAATGCAATGCTTTAAGGGCTCAAATAGGTTGCCCTCAATAGCTTAGAGCACAAGCCTATTCTTAATCACAAGCAGCTTAGTAGACTCTGGAAGGTACTTCCTCAAGTCAGTAAATTATTTCACTGTTAGGTCCTTATATCGTATCCTTGCTATAAGGTGACAATTCTCTACCTGCTTTTTCACATTGCCAACAATTTCGTCCTTCATGTTCTTCGTTAGGGCACATTGTAGACTCTCGTCATGCTTGAAGTGAGGATTGCCCTGTCCATGCCAGAGGCTTCTCTGAGGGAATAGCGATGCCCAATGCGAGGAGAATTGTCTTTGTCTTTTGTCTTTGAACTGAGAGCAAAGATGGAGAACTAAATACACTGGTTCTATTTAATCTTAGTAAACATGCATACAAACAAATGGAACTTAGTCAAGGTAGGTGGCCTGTTTAACTGTTCCCATGCAACTACATGTCACCACCACTTGTTTGTTTTTCTTTTTTTAATAACCGTTCCTATGCACCTGTCGGATTATAGACAAGACCTGCCAGCATTTCATTCATTTCTATGGTTTCCAATTACTTATTTTTGATAATAACTGGCATTACAACTGAATGGTAGAGTACAATCTATTTTAATAATAATTTGTAAAATTCTATTTGCTGTCGGTTTAAATACAATACACTGTATAATTTATAAATATGTATACACAATTTTTATATGAAAAAGAGTAATTCATAATTAAATCATTATGTTAGGTACATAATCAATAGAAGACTGTCGCATCTCTAGAAACCTGATCTCTTCAAAGGATCTAGCCAAAGTAAAAATTCAGAACATAACGTGTGAGGTTGACACCAACAAGTACAACTATACATGCAACAATCAAATGAGTATTGCCCATGCTAGATCAAACAGGTGTATATGTAAAAACGCGACATTGAAAACAATATATAAATAATGCAATAAAATTTCTGGGTTTGATTGTGTTTTGGTTTTTCACATCAACGTTTGGAATCATACTACATGATCCATCATCAGGATGAAAGAGAGTTGGGGAAGAAAAAATGGATTGTTGCAGACCAAAGCAAGCTAAAAAGAGAGAGGGGACACAAGGAAGGAGGCACACGGTTCGAGGTTAAGGGTGGATTAAAAAATAGAAAAGCAAAGGAGTAAAGGAGAAGATAAGGAAAGAAAAATGAACCCTAGATAGCATCTTGAAGAGGGAATGACGAATGAAATAATTTAAAACAAGGAAATTATAAAGGAAGCACGATAAAGAATTAGAGAGTAAAAAGAAAACTAGAATTTCAACAATAAAAAAGGTTCAGATTACGATGATATAAAGAAATTATAATAGTATAATGAAAAGAAATTTGTATAAGAGAATTATATAAAGAATTTTCTTCTATATAAGAAATAAAGGAATAAATTTATATAAGAGAATTATATAATTCTATATAAAGAATTATATAAAGAAATAAATTAATATAAGAGAATTATATAAAGAAAATTATTATAATAAAAATTAAAATTATAAATATTATATAATGTTTATTAATTAATATATAGTTTCTATTAAAATATAATGATAATAATAAATAAAATAAATAAGTGAATAAAAACAAAAATAAAAATAAAACTAGAACGTTAAATATAATGGAAAAACAAATAAAATAAAAATAGAAATAAAGACAAAAAATGATATAGGTATAAATCAAGGATAAGAACAAATTAAAATGAAGAAAGAAATAAAATAAAATGTAAGAGATAAACAAACCAAAATGAGATGAAAAGAAAAAATAATAACAATAAAAATAAAAATAAACATAAGAATGATGGGATAATAAAATAAAATAACAAAAACAAAATAATAACGAATAATGAAAGAAAATAACAAAATAAAATAAATAACTAAGAATAATAAATAACATAATAAATAAAAATGAAAGCTATAAAAGAATAAAATAGAAATAAATAAAGAAATAAAGAAAAATGGTATAGGGATAAATCAAGGATAAAAACAAAATAAAATAAAGAACAAATAAAATAAAGAAAAACTAAAATTAAAATCAAAGAGATAAACAAACCAAAATAAAATACAAAGAAAAATTAAAAATAAAAATAAAATAAAAATACAATGATATAATTATAAAATAAAATAAAGAAAAAATAAAATGAAGAATAATGAAAGAAAATAACAAGATAAAATAATGAATCAAATAAAAGCTTCAAAAGAACAAAAGTTAATTCAATGAAAAATAATAAAATTAAAAATTAAAAATTAAAAATAAATAAATAAATAAAATAAAATAACTAAAGAATAATAAATAAAGTAACAAAGATGATTTTAAGATAACAAGTCAAAATAAAATAAAATAAAATTATATTTATTATAAAGCAACTAGTAAAAACAATACAATATTTAAATAATAAATTAACAAAGATGTTGAAAGATAAACAAAGAGTAAAAGAAAAACTAACTAAAACTAATAGCAAGGACCCAATACAAGAAGGTAAATGGTTAAACCGAAGAGAGTAGGATAATGAAAAAAAAAAAATTGGGGGAGGGAGGAAATGAGGACAACCGACAAAAGAGGGGAATGGAAAGGCCCAGAAGAATGAGAAGAAGTAGAAAGGAAGAAACAAAAAGAGAACCCACAAGGAACGAAGGGGGAACGAAAAGGAAAAAGTGGGAGACGGTCAAGGGTGGTTAAGATGGTGGTTTCTAAGATTGGATAACAAAGGTTGCCAGGAAAGGCTGAGATTCCAACCCTCATCGCGATTCAAGTTGGTGGGATGATTGCTAATTACGATGGCTTCCTTGAGTTTTCTCTTAAAAAAGTTGTCTTCTTTGTATAAAACTTGAAAGTCTTCTAGACAAATGTGGTGTTTGGTGAAAGAAGAGTGCTCTACGAGAGCGGATTTGAAGACATGATCATGCTTGATGTCTGCACTATGCTCTTTGATTCTTGTCCTAAAAGAGCGACTCGTTTCCCCTATATAAGGGATGCCACGAGAGCAACCCACCTTGTAAACACCCGATTCAAGAAGGATGTCTTTAGGGTCCTTAAGAGAAGGAATGAGGTTTCTCAAAGTTGAAAAGGGCTTGAAGGCACAACGAAGTCCTTTTTTGAGAAGGATCTTGGAAATTTTGTGGAGATGCCTTTAATATAAGGAAGGGAAGCACAAGGAAGGAAATTCGGTTTGGAGGTATTGGTTTGGGGATGGAGACTTGCTTTGGTTTGGTTGAAAGCTTTAAAGATTTGTTTGTTAGTGTAACCATTTAGGATGAAGACACTGTGGAGATGAGCCAACTCCTAGTTTAAGTATTCATCATCACAAATTCAAAAAGCACGCATGGCAAGGGTTTTAAGGACACCAAATTTCTGGCTTGGGTGATGATGAGAAGTAGGATGGAGGTAGAGGTCAGTATGGGTTTCTTTATGAAAAACCCGACGGCCAAGGGAACCATCTAATTTCTTGATGAGCAAGATATCAAGGAAAGGGAGTTGGCCATCAACCTCGAGCTCCTTGGTGAAGGGGATGCATTGGGCAACACTGTTGACATGAGAATGAAAATATTCTAATTTGTCAAGACCATGAGGCCAACAGACATTAGTGTCATCCACATATCACTTCCACCACTTCGGTTTAAGAGGGAAAGAGGAAAGGGAAATTTATTCAAATTGCTCCATGTAAAGGTTTGCTATGATAGGGGAGAGAGGAGAACCCATGTCAACACCATCAACTTGCTCATAGATGACTCCTTGGAAGGAAAAGAAAGTAGATCTTATGCATAATTCGACAAGGCTTGCAATTTCGTTCTTGGTTTTGCGTTTGACAATTTCAATAGAGTCCAGGATAGGCACCTTGGTGAAGAGAGAGACCACATCAAAGCTCACCAAGGTGTCATTCTTATCTAATCGGACCTCCTTGATGAAATTGACAAAGTGGGTAGAATCTTTGATGTGTGATTCAAAATTACCCACAAGCGAGGAGAGTAATTTAGCAAGGAAGGAAGCCAACTTGTAAGTGGGTGAGCCTATGGTGTCCACAATGGGTCGGAGAGGAGCACCTACTTTGTGAATTTTAGGGACTCCATAAATGCGAGGAGTAACCTCCTTGGAAGGAACCAGGCACTTCTTGGTGACTTCATCAAAGGACGAGCAAGAAATGGCAGATTTAACTTTTTTGAGAATTTTAGAGCAAGGGTTGCAAGAGAGAGTTCTATAGCTCTGCATATCAGAAAGAAGAACAACCAAGGTGTCATTCTTATCTAATCGGACCTCCTTTTTTGTCATTATCCTACTCTCTTCGGTTTAACCCTTTACCTTCTTGTATTGGGTCCTTGCTATTAGTTTTAGTTAGTTTTTCTTTTACTCTTTCTTTATCTTCCAACATCTTTGTTAATTTATTATTTAAATATTGTATTGTTTTTACTAGTTGCTTTATAATAAATATTATTTTATTTTATTTTATTTTGACCTGTTATCTTAAAATCATCTTTGTTAATTTATTTATTATTCTTTAGTTATTTTATTTTATTTATTTATTTATTTTTAATTTTATTATTTTCATTGAATTAACTTTTGTTCTTTTGAAGCTTTTATTTGATTCATTATTCAGACCTCCTTTCTTGTCATTGTTTCTTCCTTTCTGCTTCTTCTCATTCTTCCGGGCCTTTCCTTTCCCCTCTTTTGTCGGTTGTCCTCATTCCTCCTTTTTTGTCATTATCCTACTCTCTTCGGTTTAACCCTTTACCTTCTTGTATTGGGTCCTTGCTATTAGTTTTAGTTAGTTTTTCTTTTACTCTTTGTTTATCTTCCGACATCTTTGTTAATTTATTATTTAAATATTGTATTGTTTTTACTAGTTGTTTTATAATAAATATAATTTTATTTTATTTTATTTTGACTTGTTATCTTAAAATCATCTTTGTTACTTTATTTATTATTCTTTATTTATTTTATTTTATTTATTTATTTATTTTTAATTTTATTATTTTTCATTGAATTAACTTTTGTTCTTTTGAAGCTTTTATTTGATTCATTATTTTATCTTGTTATTTTCTTTCATTATTCTTCATTTTATTTTTTCTTTATTTTATTTTATAATTATATCATTTTATTTTTATTTTATTTATTTTTTAAATTTTTTGTATTTTATTTTGGTTTGTTTATCTCTTTAATTTTAATTTTAGTTTTTCTTTATTTTATTTTTTTGTTTTTATCCTTGATTTATCCCTATACCATTTTTCTTTATTTCTTTATTTATTTCTATTTTATTCTTTTATAGCTTTCATTTTTATTTATTATGTTATTTATTATTCTTAGTTATTTATTTTATTTTGTTATTTTCTTTCATTATTCGTTATTATTTTGTTTTTGTTATTTTATTTTATTATCCCATCATTCTTATGTTTATTTTTATTTTTATTGTTATTATTTTTTCTTTTCATCTCATTTTGGTTTGTTTATCTCTTACATTTTATTTTATTTCTTTCTTCATTTTAATTTGTTCTTATCCTTGTTTTATACCTATATCATTTTTTGTCTTTATTTCTATTTTATTTTATTTGTTTTTCCATTATATTTAACATTCTAGTTTTATTTTTATTTTTGTTTTTATTCACTTATTTATTTTATTTATTATTATCATTATATTTTAATAGAAACTATATATTAATTAATAAACATTATATAATATTTATAATTTTAATTTTTATTATAATAAATTTCTTTATATAATTCTCTTATATTAATTTATTTCTTTATATAATTCTTTATATAGAATTATATAATTCTCTTATATAAATTTATTCCTTTATTTCTTATATAGAAGAAAATTCTTTATACAATTCTCTTATACAAATTTCTTTTCATTATATGATTATAATTTCTTTATATCATCGTAATCTGAACCTTTTTGATTGTTCAAATTCTAGTTTTCTTTTTACTCTCTAATTCTTTATCGTGCTTCCTTTATAATTTCCTTGTTTTAAATTATTTCATTCGTCATTCCCTCTTCAAGATGCTATCTGGGGTTCATTTTTATTTCCTTATCTTCTCCTTTACTCCTTTGCTTTTCTATTTTTTAATCCACCCTTAACCTCGAACCGTATGCCTCCTTCCTTGTGTTCCCTCTCTCTTTCTAGCTTGCTTTGGTCTGCAAAAATCCATTTTTTCTCCTCTAGCTCTCTTTCATCCTGATGATGGATCATGTAGTATGATTTGAAACGTTGATGTGAAAAACCAAAACACAATCAAACCCAGAAATTTTATTGCATTACTTGATGGATTGTGGAAACTTGATATCTTTAATATATAAATACTTGAAACCAAATGTAGATGATTAAAAGAAGCATTAACTGGAAAGTTATCTAAACCAACTTACAAAATGGAGAGAGAATAATGATAAACCCAATTGGATAGAGGAAAAATGTTGTCTTGTCTAAGAAAGGCAACACTATGACACAAGAAACAATGTCAGGAGAGCCATATCATAGAAAAATTAAAAAGAATGTCAGTTTAGTAAAATTTCATTTTTTGGTCCAAAGAAACTTACCATCATATCCGAGGAAGTTCAAGTAATGGTAGTAAGATAGAGCTACCACAAAGAGCAGATTTGATAGTAAAACAGGAACAAAACCATGCGCAAGAAGCAATGGCCAAAGAAAATATTGAATAACTGCAAGACATAACACAGTTATACTCAAGAAAAATGTTTCTATCTAATAATTGAAAACAAACTAAACCTTGTCCTCCAAGGAACAGATGCAAGAAAAATATAGTTCATCACAACAGGATTAAATGCAGAATTATACAATCAAGAACATGATTTTTAAATATTTATATGGCAGAGGGAATGCTCCATGTCATAGCTGCATAGGTCTTCAGCCAAGAATTCTTCATATTCCACCAACATTCCACTGATCAGATGGGACTAGAGGGACACTATCACTGACTTCTACAGCTTATTATTATGGTGGGTTTGTTGTCTATTGTTTTGGAACTTCAGCTTAGCTGTAATTTTGTGGTGGCCATGGTGAGGTTTGTGTCAATTCTGTTTAAGGAAATATGGCTCTTACACATGCCTTATATGCTCAGGATCCCTGGCTGTATTCCAAAGGGATGTGAAATGCAACATGATTAGGATTTGGGCCATGGTGCTATGTTCTGTATGGATGACAAGGCCACTCGTAGGGCTAAAGCTCTAGCTAATTTCCAGTTCAGTTGGTATTTGGCCATTCTGATTTAGTCACAATCTGTATATCATAATGTTGAGATTCTATGGTGAAAATGGCATTTGCAAGCCTGTTAACGGAGTTGCAGGAAGGTATTTGAGATGGGTGAAGGGTAGAGGCAACATTCATAGAGCTCTATTGATTTGGTGATTGGCCATGATGAAGAGGATTTGGCTATGGAAAGATAATGTGTGTTGGTTTACAATCATTCATCAGTTGTTTAGAGTTATACTTGGTGTGTACATGGATTGTACAAACATTTGAAAGATGTTGTAGGATTCTTTGTTTGGAACATTGGAAAATGTTTCTCTATATGTTGTTGTAACAAAGGGCTTTTGTATTTGTGGATTATATTTTTTATTAGCTCAGCAAAATGAGAAATGTTGTAGTCTACAAAATTTGAAAACAATAACACAGGCTCGAGTCAATTTACTTCAATTTAATTGATGGATATATCATGTTGTTTGGTAGTCCAAACCACAACAACAAAAATATTTTGGGGAATAAATACGCAAACCAAAAGTATAAGATTTATCAAAAAAATGGGAAAAATTTGGATTAAAAAAAAAACAAAAAATTGTAGAACAAAAGATAGAAATTGAAAGGCATGTCCATAGCATAGAGATATAGAAAGAAAATAAAATAAAGAGTTTTAACTAATGAAATGTAGAAAATAGATTTTTGTAGTTTACATTCATATCGTTGATTACATTCATTGCATTGCACATCTTTCAAATTGAAACATTACTTCACATTGCATAACTAATAACTAGATGCTGATAGATGACAAAATTTCAATTACAATATAGTTTTTTTACAAACTCAACCTAAGCAGTTATGCAATTACTTCACATTGCATAACTAATAACTAGGAGCAGAATTTCCAATTGCATTAGCTTGTCATGGCCATGAGACCATATTTCCTTGAGGCATTTTTTCAAATAGTTCACTACCTTGTCTATTCTACGACATTTTTCATACATGTCTACCAAAGCATTTTATCAAACAGTTTATTGCCTTGTCTATGCTACGACATTTTTCATACATGTCTACGAAAGCATTTTATCAAATAGTTTACATCCTTGTTGCTATGGCTAAAATCCTAAAACAGGTGTTTTCAAACAAGCTATGGATGCTTGGAAAAAATCTATCAAAGCACAATAGTAAGCAATAGCATAGACAAGGCAGTGAACTATTTGAAAAAATGCCTTGAAGAAATATGGTCTCATGGTGATGGAATGCCATGATGATTGCTATGGAAATGGATTGGCATGGCATTCCATCACCATGAGAACACATTTCTTTGAGGCATATTTTCAAACAGTTCACTGCCTTGCTGCTATGGCTAAAAGCCTAAAACAGGCGATTTCAAACAAGCTATGGATGCTTGGAAAAAATCTGTCAAAGCATAATAGTAAGCAATAACATAGACAAGGCAGTGGATTGTTTGAAAAAATGCCTCAAAGAAATGTGGTCTCATGGTGATGGAAGGCCATGACAAGCCATCGACAAGGAAATGAACTGTTTGAAAAAATGCCTCAAAGAAATGTGGTCTCATCATGAAACCGCATTTCTTTGAGGCATTTTTTCAAACAATTCACTGCCTTGTCTATGCTACCACATTTTTCATACATGTATACCAAAGCATTTTATCAAACAATTCATTGCCTTGCTGCCATGGCTAAAAGCCTAAAACAAGTGCTTTTGAACAAGCTATGGATGCTTGGAAAAAATCTATCAAAGCATAATAGTAAGCATAATTGATGATACATATTTTGAGAAGTATACACATGATATACCCAATACCCTCTAGTGATAAAATTATGGATCTAATACATTACGTGGTAAAACTACATCTTCCTTAATCCTTCATGGAATTATTATACCTTGTGATGATGATATGCCTAGTGAACATATCCTTTATAAATCTCATGATAGATTTCCTTGTTTACTTATGGATTTTCCTAATTGTGTCTATTCATGTTTCCCCAAATCCTAGTGATAAATTGATATGCATGTTCTACCTTTAGATTAGTTTGCAAGTACTTCTTAACTATCTTGTGGCTTATGATATATTGATGAAATATTTAGTGATGGACATGATGAGTTTTTTAATCTTCCCTTGACAATTTTTATGACTATTTTTATTACACACTCTTTTGGTTTAGGTGTAGGTGTAGGTTTGGTTTGCTTCTCATGCTATAATTAATTTAAATCCATGTATTTTAGGTTATTCTACATCACCAATTCATAATCAATTTCTATGTAAATTTTAATCAAATCTTCTTCTTTTTTAATTGTTCAAGCTATATTTTAGAATAATTTTATGGTTTTTTTTTTGGGATACATGTTTTCATATATTTCAATATCTATTTACGTAATTATCCTAACTAACATCCACACACTTTTCTTTGTAGCTTTCTATAAGGTTATTTTGTTGGTGTCTATTGGAAATGGCAGACCAGGTATTTATGTTGTTTTTGGTACTTGCAATATCATTTTAATGAAATGAAATACTAAACTAGGATTTAATAGGTAACACATATAGTAATATTTAATATCATTTTTATGATCATAAGATTGGACTAGTTAGTGATTAAAAAACATATGTTTTATAGTTTTAGAGTCATTTTCATCTTTGGTGTAGATGTCGCATGGTACTACTATAAGAACAAAATTTCTTCAACCTCCAATGTTGTTGCTATGCATCCACACAAATGTCCAAAAACGGGTTATCCAAGAACAAGAAAATGCACTTAAAACTCCATAGATTCTAGAAAAAAATGACTAAAACTTTTCCACCTTTTTGTATCTCAACTTAAAGCCATGTTTTCAAAGTTTTGAACTTCTTAAGTTGTAACATATCATGCACCTAAGAGTCATATTCTCCTAAAAAAAGAAGTAATACTCGAGTTAAAAGTTGTACTCTTATTGTTGATATTACATGGTGCATTCAGGGAAATAGCACATCATCATCATCTGAATATTCAGATGAAAGGGTAGCAAGACCTGCTCCAGGGACAGATAAATACTTCAATGAAATGATATATTGTACTTGCAAAAGGTGCCAAAATAGGAAACTAAAGAAGCGACGACTTGTTGGTATCCATAGATTGAAGTGTGGAGTTTATATAGAAGAGGTACACTATAATTAATAAATTATTATTCTTATAATAAATAAATATGCATATTATTTAATAGATTATTATTGATCATTTCAATTGACTTTTTGATGAAAAGACGCTTCCAATTCCCAATATTCTTGAAGAACCAATGGATTTCATTGATGATAGTCATTCTCAAGATGAAGAACAAGACACATTTATGTATGAAACCACTTCGCAGATAAATGAGGCTGGTGTCAATGAATTTCTCCAAGACTTCTACACATCTTCTAAAGAAGTTATTGATTCACCCCTGGCTCAGTTGGCTAGGACACCTCTTTTCCCAAATGCAGATACTTCTATATTGGAAACACTTATGTTGTTGTTGAACTTGAAGGTTACACATGGATTGAAAAACACATGTTTTACTGATATATTTAGGTAGGATTTGATATTACTATAAATTAATGATCTAAATGTCTTGGAAGTTTCAAATATTGTGTATACTTATAAAAATAATTTGTTGTCTCATGTAGACTTTTGGCAAACAAAATACTTCCAAAGGACAATAAGTTGCCTCATTCTCATAGAGAAGTATCTTCAGTGATGAAAGATATTGGAATGAAGTACAATATATATGATGCATGTCCAAATGACCATATATTGTACTATGGAAAGAATACAGATTTGCAACAATTCCCAGTGTGTCACACAAATAGGTATCGTCAAGATCAAGTATCCAAGAAGGTTCCTTATAAAGTACTTCGTCACATTCCACTAAAGCCAAGGTTTGAGAGGATGTTCAAATGCAAGGAGTTGGCAAAATATATGCATTATCATGCACAAGAGAGGAGCCAAGATGGTGTCATGCGTATGGCTGCAGATAGCATACATTGGAAAGAGATCGAGGAAAAATGGCCACATTTAAGAAATGAGCCAAGGAATGCAAGAATTTCTCTAGCAATGGATGGTGTCAATCCTTTTGGAGATCTTAGAACAACATATTCTGTTTGGCCAGTTTTAATTATTAACAACAATCTTTCCCCTTGGATGGCAATGAAAAAGGAGCATGCAATGTTAACTCTTATCATACCAGGTACTAGAACATATTAATGCAATACTTTCTTGAAGAATATATCTAAAAAAATTCAACTTAGTTAAACCCTGATAAATAAATTTTTGTTTACTTAGGGAAGTATTAGGTAAAGGATATGGATGTATATATGGAGCCCCTCATTGATGAGCTTCGTGAATTATGGGATGGTGTAAATATGTATGATGTATCAAGACCTATCAATGATAAAAACTTCCTCTTTCATGCGATTCTTATCTGGACAATTCATGATGCCCCAAGACTCTCTATTTGTTGTGGTAATATATTATAAATTACATTTGTAATTATTTTATTCATTTTATCATTTACTAAATATGATTTCCATTCTTATTTCAGGGCTACAAACAAAGGGGAAACATGGTTGTCCATCATGTGGGCCGAAAACATTGTATAGGCAGTCAAAGGATCTCAATAAAACTGTGTATGATGAGTATAGACAATTTTTATCACAAAATCATCACTATCGAGTGTGTGAGAAAAAAAAGTTCAATGGAAAGGAAGTGGAAATGAGGAAGCCAAGAAGGATGAACCCTGCTAGGTGGAAAGCACTATATGACAAAAATGAAGGGACAAGCTTTCCACTAGGAATGAAAAGACTCAATTTTCTACCAATTACAATATTATGAGAACTTGTCAATAGCCCACCTATTTGATACTATGCACATTGGGAAAAATGTGGCAGAGTGTTTGTGGAAACATCTAAATGGAACCAACCTTGAAGCACAAATAAAGTTACGAAAGGACCTCCAAGTTGTCAATATCATGCGGAACATGTGGTTGCATGAAAACAACTCATTTGTTCATGCTCCATGGATTTTTACGTCAAAAGAGAAAGAAAACATCATTGACACAATGAAAAGCATAAGATTTCCTTCTGGTTTTGGTGCAACATTAAAAAAATTATTCACAAGAGATGGATCAGAGTTCTCAGGGCTAAAAACACATGATTGGCACAACTGGATAAAGGTAACTATGTAGAATATTAGATTTTTTGGCAACATAATTAAGAATTTGTATATCTTAGTGATAATAGAATTTCATGCATATTTTAACATTATTTTTTTTAATGGTCATGTAGTATGTGTTTCCCGCAGCAATACCGAGCACCTTTGACCATGATGTCACATTAACTATTTACAAATTATCCAAATATTTGAGGTATTTTAATCCATCATGCATAATCTTTCATGACTCTTATCCTTTGAAGTGCATTATTGGTAATTCTTTTGTACGTTTATACATTTAGTTTTGAACAAATAATAAGTCTTTATTATAATACACATTAATATTTGTAGGTGGGTTTCATCTAAAGAGATACATCAGGATGAATTGAATTATTGGAAGAGGAATGTTCCACTTTTGATGTGTGATATTCAAATGTACTTCCCTCTGAGCTTCTTCAATTCTCAAGAGCACTACCTTGTACACCTAGTAGAAGAGATTGAACAATGTGGTCCTATCCATATCCAGACAATGTGGCTTGTGGAGAGATATATGAAGGTTCTAAAACAATTTGTGAGGCAAAAGGCTCGACCGGAAGGGTCCATGGTTGAGGGGTACATGGTTTTCTAGACAATGGTTCATTTGAGTGAGTACTTACCTGAATTGCATCTTGAAGCTCCTCGATTATGGGATGGTAACCGACCTCAATCATTTGAAGGAGAAAAATTAGAGGGTCAAGGGACTTCAAAGAGGATAAAAGGTATACAAAAATGTTTGAATTAATTTATTTTATCTTAAATTTTACAAGACAACTTTAAATCATTATTAATTCATTGAATTTATTTATTTTCATTGTAGATGCTAAGGAGTGGGAGTCATTACATTTGTATGTTGCATACAATTCTGACTTTATGTTGGAATGGATGGAGAAGTACACTGAACAAAAGAAATTAGAGGATGAAAAGGCATGGACCAATGTATATAATAGAAATGGTCAAAACACTGCTCGAGGGCTTCCTGCAAGCCATAAAAGAAAATGGCCAGATAGATGCTCATGGAATTGGCTAAAGACCAATATTGAACACGAGGCAACAAAGGGGAAGAATAAAGTAACACAACAACAATTGGATTTTGTTAAAGGATCTAGAAATGGGGAGGTGATACATATATATTAACATATTTGAGGTATTTAGTGGTTTTCCTTTTTAACTTTTCTATCTGTGAATCTAATTAGTTAATATTTATATGAATTTAGGTAACATATTACAAAGGAATGTGGAATTTAGGTCATCATTTTCGCATCAAAAGGGTTGATGACAAAAGACAAACTTATGATTGTGGAATTTCAGCATCATTTGAGGTGGAATGTCGTTCACATGCAAATGATAGACAACCAATCACAAGCACACTTCACTATTATGGAGTGTTGGACGATATTATAGAGCTTGATTTTATATCTTTCAAGAAAGTTATTTTTCATGTTCAATGGTACAAGTTTATCAAAGTGGGTGAAGACAAAACTATATTGTTGCATAAGAATGGATTCCATATGATCAATACATCTAGGTTTGAAGCCACTTCTGAACCTTATGTGTTTCCAAACCAATGTGACCAGATATTTCTCATTCCAAATTTAGAACAACCTGGTTGGTCATTCGTGATTGATTCTGATCCAAGAGGACAAAGAGTAACATCTTTTCAAGATCATGTAGAGGACCATGATTTACTTGAAGATGAAGAAGTCCCCCTTGAAGACATAGATGGCCAAGATGGAGATGATGAAAACTTTATTGTCAATGATGTGTATGACCAAGATGAAGATCATGACGACTTTACTGAAGTGTTTGAAGGATATGAGCAGCAACATGGGCATCAAGTCCATGAAGATGATGAATTTATTGATTTTCATTTACCTATAGTTGAAAGTGAAGAAGACCATGAAAACTATGGTATTAATTTATTTGTGGATTTAGGGCCCATTAATGATGGTGCATTTATGTCATCAGATGAGGACATTTCATATGAGAATGATATTGTTTGATCATCAAGTTCACTTTCAGATGGTTGTGAGGATTCAGTACAATATAATTAACTCTTTACATGTTAAGTTTTGTGTTTTTAATTGTACACAAAATGTAATGGAAATTAAGTTATTTGAAAGTTTTAAGTGTTCTATTAGTGGATTCTTGTAATGCCAATGAATATAGCTTGCATTTTTTTTCAATTGGATAAGTTGTTTCATTTTATTTTTTTACTTCTTTAACAATTTACTTGAAAGAAGCTTTTGTCTTTGAAAGTTTTACACAATCAACACCTACACACTTTACACAATTAACACCTAGGTAAGAGAAACACAATACCATAAAGCTAAAAAAACTTTGGAAGTTGGGAATTGTTTATATTTTTCTTATATATTGAAACATAGTGAAAATTATGTATGTTATTGTTCAAGGGAAAAACATTACTATGATGGTGCATGAGGTAAGTTTGAAAATCATATTTTATAGGTTCAATTATCTTACGTTCCATATTATATTATGTTAATTTATGTTTGTGGAATGCATGCCTTCTCTAAAATCATTCCAACCCCTATCACACCCTTTAGTGCATCTAGTATTATGCAAACGATAAGACTTGATCTAGATTCTTTTGCATTTAATTAACTTATTTCTTCGTTTATATTTTGTTAATATTTTTGTTTTTGTCATAGGGAATTTCTAGAGTAAGTCCAACAAGAATGCATCTTGTTGGCATGCAAGATCCAATTATGACATCCGATACACCCAATGCTAGGAAAAATGTAAGATTTAACCATATGTTTGTGTGGGTTTGATTTTGTTATTTCCCCTATTATACCACTTTAATATTTATATTTATCTTATAGGGTGTTTCAAGAAGATGTGCCACACCCTCTACATCTAGACCAAAAACACCTGTCACAAGAGAAGCGTCAAGCACAATACCTCATAGCATGCCCTCTACATCAAACATGGATGCTCCTAGTATCCCTATTGAAATGGATGCTCCTAATATCCCACCAACACATGAACAAGTTTCCTTGAGGAGTCTTATAGAATCACAATCAAGAATACTAAGAATCCTACCAGAAACTCCTGAAAATGTTGAAATTAGGAAAGAAATACTTAAACAAATTGAGTTATGGGAGAGGAAATTGATGGGGAGTGCAAGGCTTACTTCAGATGAACAGGTAAAATTATTTGGTAATATTATCTTATTATTCTTTTCTAGTTCATATTTTACTTTTATCATTATAATGGCATATTGATTGGTAAAAGCATCATTGATAATTACATGCTTGCTTTGTGATAATAAAATGTGATTACATTGTTGCTTGATGGTCTCGTTGTAAATATAGGAAATAAATGACAAAGTGACTGATGTACCTATAGGGGCATTTACCTCAAACCCTAAGACTACAACAATATCCTTAGTGACTACAAAAGGAACACAAGAAGTTACAATTTTGCTCACCTCAGAAGGAAATGTCTTGAAGGATGAAAGGGGGTTAAAATTATTTCACTTTATTTTTCATCATGCAGAACAATTATTTGGTAATACCATTCAAATGGATTGGAGGAAGCAAGGCAATGCTAAGAAAGAAGAACTCTTTAAAGATGTCATAATAGCATTTGGAAATCCTGGTTTTAATAAGGAAATTATTCTAGATATTGCACGAAGATACATTCACTCTAAATGAGACAATTTAAGGTCAAAGCTGACAAAAGACTTGAGATATCCATGTCCAGCTTGGATTACAGACCAAATGACATGGGATGAACTTATTAAAGATGCCAAATTTAATAGGAAGGTGCACAGTAATCCAAACTACATGCCTTCTGCATTAGGAGGATCTAAAAGACGTCTCCGAGATACAACAAAAGCAACCCAAGCTAGGGTGTCAAGTATTGGATCCCATAAATTAGGATCTGGTGGGTACAATAGCATTTGTGGTGGCTTGGTAAGTGAATATTTTCATCTACTATATTCTCTATTTCATAAAAAAAGTCATGAAAAACTTCTGAGTTAATTATATCTTATGATTCATTATACCTTATAAATTTGGTTATATTTGTTTATGTAGGTTCACCAATTTCAAAAGGAAGCTTCGGAGGAGGACCTAAAATATGCTTTATCACATGGTTCTCAAGGCCTTCGACAACATATGCTAGATCGAGGGGAGAAATTAGTCACTGGTCATGAATCTGAGGTAAGTTCTTTGCGTGATGGGCTATAATAAAATTTCATATTTTGCTTTCATTTCCATTGGAAAGAAAATGATACAGATATTAATTTAGATAGATACACCTCGAATTACAACAGTTTCTTTTTTGCATTGAAAAATGAAACAAGCAAAGCTAAAACTGTGATATGAATTGATACAAGATTAATAACTATCAATTTACATAGAGAAAAGCATAGATTTTCATGGTTTATTAAATTCTATGCTTTGAAGCAAGCAAATAAGGTCTGATATGCTATTTTAATGAGTTAAATTGTGTTGTGTATAGGAAGCCCAACAATCAAACTCATCAAGTAGTGAGCATGAAGAAGAGCTAGAGGAACATGATGAATTGTTTGTTGCACACAATGATTCGATTGCCATTCCTGAACCTCGACAGGAAACCGTCCTTGAATTTCAGCAAGTGGGAGACAAGAATAATGAGGAGGGTGTTCAATGTGAAGAAAAAATGACACCCTCAATTAGAATAGTGCCTCGTAGAAAGAGGACATAATGGAAGAGGATAGATAGAAACAAATGAACAAAAGACATATTTGCTTCTTATGTTTAAGTGTATTGTTGTCTAATCATGTGGGATTGATCATTGATAAGAAAACAATAGAATATATAGATTAGAATGCTTTTGTTTAGCTCTTAGGACTTAATGGAAGAAAAGAAGTTAACAAAATGATTTTTTGCAGGATCTTTTATGTTCCTTACATCAATTACTACAAGCAACTTTCCTAGTTTTCATTCACATGTGTGGTCTAAATCATTTGTTTTTGTAGATCAATTGCCTTGGCTGGAACTAAATAGGATGCATTTTTTTAGATTATTACTTTTTAAATCATGGAATCCCTTAGAAGCCGAGCTTTAAAAATATTCTTTGATTTGCTGTAACAAAATATGATAGAGCAAGACAAAACATCTTTTTCTTTTGTTTGTTATTAAATATTCTACAAAAGTAAGTTATAATTTGGTTGATATTCAACAAAATTTGCAGCCAAAGATATGTTGTGCTAACTTCAAGTTTTCATAGCTGCATTGTGGTGTAAGTATTTTTAAGTTGATTTTCCTCCAGGTTGAGCTAAAATGCATTGGGCACATTGGAAGAAAAATCGCACATACTTCATGAATTACATTTGGTGAGATTCTTATCTTTTGTTAAGCAATCAATATTGACTTTAGCTTCAATTTTTTGGTGGAAAATCAGGGTGTTCTGGAGACAATTAGGATAAGTTGTGCGGATATCCTACTAAACGAGGATTTGATGAATTTCTTGATTGTTTTGGCATGCTTGCTCCAAAAATTTTGGAGGGGTATGTTTTTGTTAGTTTCCTTATTCCATCAACTATGGGAGGAAGCGAAATTTTGATACTCAGAGCAACTGGTTACATGGGTCGTCATTTGGCCAGTGTAGCCCTTGCTCAAGGCCATCCTACTTTCCTTCTTGTTAGGGAATCCACAACTTCTAACCCTGACAAGGCCAATTTGTTGGAGTCCTTCACATCCAAAGGAGCAACTCTACTCTAAGTTACTCATACAATCACCATTCAACAACACACAATATTTTTCTTGCCACTAATGTCATCTTTGTAATACCCAAATGCAGGGATCTGTAGATGATTATGCAAGCCTTGTAAAGGCAATCAAGAAGGTGGATGTGGTGATTTTCGCAGTGGGTTCTCAACAAATTGCAGATCAATTCACTCTCATCAAGGCCATCAAGGATGTTGGAACTATCAAGGTACAATCCATGTCTATGTTTTAACCAAATTCATGACAGTGGTCATAATGCAATTCTGTTGTCCTGGATTGAGTTTATGTGTATCTTTTGTAGAGGTTTTTCCCATCAGAGTTTGGGATTGATGTTGACAGACACCACGTAGAGGAGCCTACAAAGAGTATGTTTGACTTGAAAGTAAAACTCTGTCGGGCTATTGAAGTAGAGGGCATTCCACATACATATGTTGTTCCCAACAGTTTTGTAGGTTACTTTCTTGCTAACCTTGTGCAGCTTGGCCAAACAACTCCTCCAAGAGACAAAGTTGTCATTTATGGAGATGGAACTACCAAATGTATGTGCCATTTTCATTTTTGTAGTTCATTAATTAATATCATACAATTGTTGGTTCTTTTAGATCTGGATTACTCAAGATTTCTAGGAGTCTTTTTTGCAGACTCTGGTCTCTATTACAAATTTCCTAACTTCATTTACTATTATGATTATTTGTTGATTCATGATCTCTGTTATTGGAGATTTGTGGTCTCTATTATTAGATTTAGTTTGTGAGCCATGATGCGTGACATGAGTTCCACATGGAGTAGCAATATATTGTTGTATGATGATGCTGCGAATCTTTCTTTTCTCCCTGCAACATATGTTATACCTATTCTTAGTTTGTTTTTCATTCAAAAATTTTTAGATTCCCTTGTTGCATGTTGGCGATTGCATGTAACACATTTCTTTTATTAGTTTGCTTCAGTTTTTGTTAATGTATAAACTGCTACATATCTGTGTATCGAGCATTTTTTTTAATGCTTTGTTTTTCCCTATGTATTAGCTTTGTTCTTTCCTCTATGTTGTTATCTCATAACCTGTGCAGGAATTAGGCTGCTTTAGTTTTTACATAGATGAGGGGTCTTTGTTATGGAATTTTGCTTGATTTTTTGCTTGAAATATCTTTGAATTGGGAATGCAGCTGTATATTCGAGGGAAGAAGATATTGATACATTCACAGTCAAGGCAGTAGATGATCCAAGAACCTTGAACAAGATCCTTTAAGGCTTTTATTAAACATTTCATCTCTGTTTCTACCACGTGCATGTCTATGCTCATGCTCCTTCATTTGCGTGCATGTTTATTGGAGCATTCATAGGCGCATCTACAAATATTCCTTTATTTTATACTTCCATGGATGCATGCACCTTGTTCTAAAGCTCCCACCTTCTACGTAGGCCTACAGGATGTTGGCCAATGTTCTGAGTTTGGCTCAGGCAAGGAGGAGTTTCTAAAATCTTCTTAACAAATTTATTTTGTGTATATCCTATACTCCGCTTCCCATCTATGCGAACTGAATCCTTTGTTGATTCTAGTCAAAATTATAGGTTACAACTCTTAAAATATTTATTGAAACTAGGCGTACACTTCATCAATCAACCTACATATGTATGCATATTATGTTTTTTTGTGTTATGTTGATTCTAGTCAAAATTATAGGTTACAACTCTTTAAACGTTTCTTGAAACTAGGCCCCAGTCTGCTGCCCATGATATAGTATAAAAGTAGTATAAAAGTGCATCAACTTAGTCCTAAATTATCATAAGTTCTTGGTTCTGAGTTTATGCGGAGTAGAGAGTGATAATAAGCTTCAGTTTCAGAGCTTTACGATGGCAATAAGTATTGGGATTTTGAGTGTTTTCATGGTGTGTTTTACTTTATTTGTGTTTTACTATAATTTTCATGGTGTGTTTTATGTTATTATGTGTTACTATATTTTGTTAGTGTTTTTTATTTTCTTATCTGTATTATTTTATTTTGTATTATAAAGCAAATAATATAAGGTCAGTAGCGAAAATATATCTGGTTAGTAGTTACTATAATTTTGATCTGTGTTAGATGAAGATTGATGAAGTAATTGCCTAATTGCTTTGTTTTGACATAGGATAGCAGATAGAGTTTTCAAGTGGCAGTTTTAAAGCATAAAGGAGTAGTTGGGAAGGAAAAAGGTTAGTTGGACACCTGTAACAACATTTTGCAAGCATCTAAGAAGGTATTGATGGGTAGTTGAGAAGGATGCAGGCATATAGGGACAATTTAAGCACCTGTAGCAACAATTTGCAAGCATCCATAAGGTTAAAGATTGGATATAATAGTTGACAGAGTGGATATTTGTAATTAGTTCTTTTGATTTTGATACAGAATTGTAAACTTGACACAGTTTCATTCTAGTCACTTTGACATTGTAACTCAGATTTTTTCAATTTTAGACTAAAACAAAACATTTTGTAACACATTTTCAAAGAAAGAGATACATGTATTTTCAAACTATGTATGGTTGCAAGACCATCTTCTATCAATAAAATGAGCATTTTGGCCTTCAAAAGTTTTGTTTCTATTATGTGTATGAATTAATTGACGTCATTTTCTATTATTTTCAAACATTGAATGTTGAAAATCACACAAAAAATATTTAAATAAATTATTTATTTTTTAATATATTTTTCATATTGTCTCTAGACTTTAATCCCTATTATTGTCTCTAGAGAGACAATATGTCTTTAATCCTAACTATTGTCTCTAAAGAGACAAAAACACTTATGTTTCATATTGTCTTTATAAAGACAATTTTTTGGACAATAGTTTAAGACGCCCGCTTAAAGACAATAATTGAGACAGTACACAGTTTTTTTTTTGGTCTTAAATTAAGACAATTTACTAAATAATTGTCTCAAAAATTGTCTAAAACACCCTTCTATGTAATAGTGTTGTTGTCTTAGTATTCTGCCCCCTCCCCAAATTTGTGTCATCACAACATCCTATGAACAGATTAAGAACACCGAAGTCTATTTATTAGATGGAGTTATTTATACAGGCATTCGTTTCTTCTCTTCTCTTCTATAGTAAACAATGTTTCTTGCTTGTACTGGTTGTGATGCATGGAGTAGTGGATTAAGAGCTTTATTTTTATTCCTTCTCTTTGTACAATTGTGTGATGCAAGACCACATGAAGTGAAGATTGGGGGAGTCCTTGATTAGTGAAGCTATCAAGGCAAGCAATTAAGTGCAACTATAGAATTAGCCATTCAGGATATTAGCAACAATGCCAACATTCTTAATGGGACCATCCTTTAGTTTGAGACTACAAAGATAGGAAGCACTTCTCTCGTAGATGCGGATAATGGTAAGAAACACTTCTCTTTTTGTTTTATTTTATTCTAGACCCCACACATAAATCTAGAGTTAATACTAATTGAAGTTGGTTTTTCAGTCCTGAAATTGTTCAGAGAAAACATGGTATCTATTGTCGCACCCATGAGGGCACAAGTCTCCAACTTTGTTTCTATCCTAGCAAATTATGCACAAGTACCACTTGTTACATTTGCTGACAATGATCAATCCATGTCCTTAAAACACTTTGCATATTCAATTCAGATGATTGGAAGTGATGTAGTGCAAATGAAGGCAATAGCTGCCTTACTGAACAATTTTCATTGGAGGGAAGTAGTGGTCATATATCAAGAAGATAAATTGAGCCTTAGCAGGATTCTAGCCTTAAAGAATGCACTCCAAGAAACTTCTGCAAGAATAGTCCAAAATTTTGCAGTATCTAACAAGTCTTTCTGTAACTCATCATGGAAACATAATTGGCAAAAACTAAAGAACAAAAAGATTAGAAGTCGTACAATTGTTATACATACTAGTTATGGGTTGACCCAGAAAATATTTTGGGAGGCAAAACATTCAGGCATTATGGAGAAGCGGGGATGGGCTTGGATTGTTACAGAGTGGGTAGCAAGTTATTTGGATGTTAAGGATAACACGATTATGGATTCAACACAAGGAATAATTGGGGTTCGCACAAAAGTTACACACACTCCATAGTCCAAGAGTATCAGCAAGAGATGGAAGGACAGATTCATGAGGTTGAATCCAAGTGTAATTCACTCTCAAGACATTAGCATAGTTGGAGCATATGATGATTCTATCTAGGTGATAGCTAAAGCTATTGATGCTATGTTTAGAGTCAACAAACTTACTGAATTAGAATTTAAGTCTTTAGAGAAAATTTTGACAGATGTGAATCTTTTTCAGGGAGGGAGTGCCCTAGTTCAGAAAGTAGCTTAGAGCAATTTCGAAGGGATTAGTGGTAAGATAATATTCAACAAAGATGGGCTTCTTGAAGTAGAATCATACGACATTGTTAACTTAGTCAACAAGGAAATTAGAGTTGTAGGATCATGGCCAAACAAATAATTCAAATTAAAAGAAAAAATGAGAGGAAGTCGAGTGCATGGAAGATACTTCTTATATTAATATAAAAAAGAGAGTGTTGCAAAAATTTATTAAATATTTTTAAACTGTTACAATATTAGATGCACATAGATATCATAAACAGGTATAACAATGAAATCATAACACAAAATTTATGTGGGGGAAACCCTTTTGAAAGAAAAAATCCACACTAAAAAACACAACTCAATTATATTATTCAGCAACAAAAAGCATATTACAATATAATTGCACAACTATTCTCTTGTAGGAGTCTTCACACTTCTTGATTTTGGAGTAATTTCAACAACATAATGATACTTCAACAAAACAATTTATCTACAACTCTGAAATCCAAGTGTTCAATATATAAGAGATCTTAATGCATTAATTAGATATTTCTAAAATCCAACGTTCAAAGCTAAAGATACAACATGGAAAGTGTCAAAACCACTACACATGCATAGTGGCAAGTATCCACATATCAACACATGCAATATTGTAGCTATCAATTGTCATTAAACATGCACCTCCAAAACTCATGTTCCCTCAACATGAAATATAAATTTCCTTCATGCACAAGTCCACTTATAAACGGCAGCTTCCAACTTGACTCCTCAAAAATAGAAACTATAGACACATAAAATATACATGCACCTGATCAAGATTCACTAATTTCATTTCATCTTTAATCATCCCTCTACTAACCATTTTAATTATCTACATTTGGTTAAAATTCATCATTTTCCTTCTTTAATTAAATAAATTATATTTTGTTTAATTAAATCCTAAGTCATCCTCCTTAAATTAAATAAATCAATTTTATTTAATTATCTTAAAATGTTCCTCATTTAATTAAATAAATCAAATTTATTTAATTAAATTACTAATGTATTAATTTCCTCCCATTTGATTTAAATAAATCCAAGTATCTAAGTCAAAAGTCAAAATCAACTAATCTTCATCTTAATTAATCAAATCATGATTAATGCTAATCATAATCACTCTAATTCTCTAGATTTTGCAACTTGTGCACATAAATCAATTTAGTTGATTTATTAATTCCTCCTTTTCATTCAAAAAGGTATCCCATGTGGAATTTTCCTCCATTTCAAATCTCCCTCCCAAATGTCTTGTCCTCCAACATAGCATTAACTCCTCTTACATTGTCTCTTACATGTCCCCCACTTGGCCTTTAAGATTCTCTTTTCTCCCTCCAACAAGCAATTTTTTTAATTTCAATAATCTCCCTCTTTGGCACATTGATCAAAAAATGCACAACTTTCATTCTCTCACATCTTGACAAGTGGCATCTTGTCATTGGCTCATGTTTTGTCCCACATCCTCCATGTTTTGCATTCTTCCATCCTTTTTGGTTATAAACACATGCCTCCTCTATTGTAGTAATCCTCCACAACTCCACAATCTTCTCCATAATCCCAGTCATTTGAGTCCACATCCATCATCCAGGAGCTTATCAAGGATTGGGAAAGGGATTCTTTCCACATCAAAGAAGTATGAATCCACTATGGGATAGAGTTTGATTCTTGCTTCTTTATGCTTTCACTTAATATATTTGATATCTTACTTCTTTGTTTACATTAGCAGCATGATCCAATATTTCATACAGATGTTTGATTTGTTGTATTTAAGTTTGAATAACAATGTTAATAGTTGTTTGTTTTGAGTATTTGTAGATTTTACCACTAGAAGGAGGGCCCTTGAACAAGAAATCCCATTGGTGTAATTCATTTTGTGACAAATCTCACATGCACCTTACAACATTGAGAGATGGATTTTCTGTTTTATTTTTTTCATTGCTAGAATGTTGGAAGGAAATTCCACAATATTTAATGTTCAAAATCTTGGTAGAGGAAATTTTCCCTCTAGCAATCTATCATTTGGTAGAAAAATCATTTTTGAGAGGCAAAGAAATCAATAAGAAAAATAAGTATCACTTTTAACTCTTATCTACCAAACTGTACCATTGGAGAATTATCGAGGTTTGTTTTCATGTGAGCTGAGATTATCGAATGATCTTAAATATGCTGCCCATATTCTGTTTCTTTTTTCTTTTTTATGTTACATTATTATGTGATCTACAATAACTTTTGGTTTTGATTTATGACGTTACATTATTTTGTATGTTGTTTTCTTTGTTGGCATTTGAAAATATAAGATTTGTATATACAGTCATGGACTAGGTGAAGATGAGATTTGACATTACTGTGTGGTGAATAATGTGACTAATAGAAATTTTTTACAGGGAATAAACATGGTCTTTCAAATCCAAATGCTTTTTCCCCATTGTTGGTTTGGGCCCAAACATCAAATAACCAACATTGATTATCAAATAGCTCCTTGAATTCTTCCAAAGATCTAGATATTCTTCTTGCATCGACTAAAAAGGAAAACACCATTGCAGTCCTTTTTTCAACCTTTCATCATCTCCATGTTTTTACAAGTTCTCTCACCTTCTTGTCATTCCCCTTCCATGGATCTTTACACCTTCCAATTTTTCCCAACATGCCATTCCATTTGGATGCCTAGACAAGGTGCATAGTTGTTGTACAGATACCTCAAGAGAAAAATGGAGTTTGATGGAATTTATCCCCTTGTTATGCTCCCATTTTAATGCAGGCTAGAAGGATGATAGTCAAAGGTTGTTGAATTCAGCTTTACACTAGCTAATAGAATTTTCTTGAAAGTTCCTCACACCTTTCCAATATATCTCTTTTGTGCAGGTCCTACAATCACTATATTCCCATGAGATATCACGGGAAAAATCCGTGTTCCTTGGTATGCCATTGTATTGAAAATGCAACATATGACAAAATCCCTCTTTTCCATGGCATACCAAGTAGGGGAATGTGTGTTCACTTTGGTCCAAGTCTCTAGATATCTCCATAAAATTTTCCACATCTACTTCTAAACCATTCTTGGTATCACTCTTTTTAACCTACACAGCCTTTTCTTTATGCTTGGGACTTCATCCACTTCTTTAGTGCCAAGAGAATCCTCTTAACATTCTGTTATGTTTCCTTGAACGCTTTGATTTAGGCCTGTTGATATCTCATTGACATTCATTAATCCCAATCAACAAAATCATCTCTTCTCCACACAATTACTCTCATGCAAAGCTGAACTCAGTGTGGAATGTGTAGAGAGGCCATCATTTGGCATTTGCATTAGGAATTTGAAGATGTTTTGAAATTTATAGGCTACAACCTTTAATCATATCTTTCACATCAATGCCCCCATCGATCGTGCATATCCTCCGTCGACGTTGCAAGCTATGCACACCCTATAAATAGATATTGTTTAATTTAATCTACATCATGACCTCCCTGTGTAGGGAAAATTGAGGTGTAGACTGTGGCCAATGACACCACATACTTGCTCGAAGATAGCAATATAAAGTCTTATTTTGGCTTAAAATCGATTGGAGCATTAGATTAGAAATATTTATTTAATTGAATGTAGTAAGTGAATGTAAAGTCTTTGTTCAGTAAAACAAGCAATGATTGGATTTAGGGGTGTAGGTTTGTCTCTTTAATGTCTATTTAATAAAAATATGATGCATATGAACAAATGGGATCTAAATTTATTGCTCATAGTTAATGCATTTAATCTCTGACATTGATTGCATTTAAATCACCCTTGTTATTCTAGCTAGGCACACAAAATTGAGGTGTGGTAAAGGCTACATATCCCAACTTGTCTTATATCATGAGTGTTTTCAAGATTTGGAATCGTGTCTTTAAATGCTATTAACAGATTTGGAAAATTGTTGTTTGAAATCATTATCATCATCTATAGTAATTTGGAGACAAAGTCTAGATTTTAAAATTTTGGTATATGTAATAAGTGGGACCCTTTTGAAAATATTTCATGGCATTTTATTTGCTGCCTACTTTTGAAAGTTGAGGGAAAGTGGTGTTTTAAATTAGCTTTTGATTGTTTGAGTCTCCCAGCCTCATTAATGAGGGAAAAGTGAGCATTTAAAGTTTGTTGCAAGTTGGAGTTTTCTATAAAATTGGTTGTCATGTCTTGATTTCTAAATTAAAACTAAAAGATTTGCATGTCTTTAGTTTTTGTCCAAGATGTACAATCATCATATAACACAGGTAACCAATGCACTTGGTGTATGATCATTTTTTTTTCAAAAGTATAAATTATTTTTGATTTCACAAGTATGGTATTCAAAGAGAAAATATAGTGGGTTGTCTCTTTATTTTTCTTGATAATGCTCTTTTACTATCAACATTTAAGTTATGTTTAACACATTGATGTATAACAGATTTGGTGCATCATCTTATTTCTAATAACTTTGTGTTGATTGAAGGTTGACATTGGAATCAAGCATTGGAATTGAGTGAAAGGAAGCAAGATTGGAGTTGAAGAAAATTAGTCATTGAAACTTGAAATTCACAAAGCATTTTTAAATGCTTAGAGCTTCCATTTTATGCTTTTGTTTTCTATTTTATGCCAACTCACATTTTTTTAGATTCTAAAAAGAACACTACATAATCTTTCATCTTTTACTACAAAGGGCTTAAAATGAATTTTAGGAAAACTTACTAGATTTTGTTTAAAGTTAATAATTGAACAAAACAACTTTCATCTTTTGTTTTGGTGCTTTAAAAAGAATCAAATCATTGCTTTGAGGATATAAAATAAACATGTGCATCTTTTTTTTTGTAATCATTTACCCAAAATAATATCATCAAAAGATGTATGCACTTCTCTCGCACCTCACGAAAATATTGAGAATCAAAAGGATTTTGATGATATTAAGTTGTGTAAGTGATTGCCTCCACATTTCATTTGGGATTAAAAAATTCAACAAGTCTTGTGAGTGTGAGTGGAACATATCACGTGTGTTCTCTCTTTGTTTCTAAACGAAGATCAATTGAACTATGGATGTGTTTGCTTGCTTTTGTGTTATCTTAGAGGGCCTGCCTTATGGGAAAAAGTAATCACCTAAGGGAATTACCCAACCAGGAACACGCTAAATCCAAGTGACTTCCACTTGGGATATAAGTGTGGATACTTGAGGAAAGGAAAGTATCACAAGGATTGTTTTGACGAGAAGGGTAGCAATGGTCTCTTGCCATATGGATGATCCCCCATGAATGGAATTCCCACACTAAAACCCCTTGTTTTAAAAAGCCAAAATCCTTATCTATTTGTTGGTGCAAGAATGGTCATTCTGAAGCTTCCCCACACTTTTACGAATTTTAGTAGAGATGGAAAGTATGCCATGGGAGATTCATGGGTATTGATGCTTGGCTGACCTGAGAAGTTAGTGCATTGTAAGGGGGAGCGTGTGTGGTCAAGCATATAACCATTCACTAAAAGTAGGCGTAGATGGACTTGTCCAAGTGGGGACTTAACAAATATTGTCTCAAATATCCATAGGTTTGTGCATGTTTAGATTGAAATCAAAACACTTTGCTTGATTGAAAACATTGGAAAAAAAAACATTCAACATGATCATCCAAATTTCAAACCCTTTAGGAAGCTAATATCTTTGATTCATCCAAGTGCTATTGCTTTCCCTAGGGATTCTATCCTTAGAGGTTTCTAAGTATTTGGATTTACATCTTAATTTTCTCTTCCTAAAGTCAACATTAGGAAACTATTTCCTTAATTTCCCTGATTTCCACATAATGCACTTTGTGGGATGAAAAGAAATTAGGACATTAGACATTTAGTTTGACACCTAATAAAGAGATATTTTGTGGTAAAAATAACTCACTAAGAAAAGTTAAGAAACAACTAGACCCCACACATGTGCTTGGCATCCTTTTGGTCATATGGTTTTCATGAAAACATTGGTCTTTTGGTTTTGAACTACTCTTAGAGAAAATCATGTTCTTCACTATCTTGGTCTTGTAAACAAGGTCCCTATTAGTTTCATTTAGAATCAAATCAAACACTTTTTCCATCCAAAAATTTATCATCTCCATCCCACAAAAAACTTTAGAGCTTTGGAAACATCATTATCTAGACTTGGGTACATCCTTACATCAAATCAAAATCATTTGTTTAGTTAGGTGTGTGTTGATGAATCCTTCCTCACACACTTAGTTAAATCAACACGCCTTTGAATGAGTTCATCCTAAGATAACATATAAACATCTTAGGGTTTACAAGTTCATTATCCAAATAAAACCAATCACAATCAAACCCTAAGTCTAGCATTGATCCAAAGTTCCTAAACATTTTGACACCCATATCATTCACCCCTTTCATCCTTCATCTCATCATTGGTCCTAAACACCTTAGAGGTCACTTTTGCAACAAGGTAAAAACACAACAAGAACATGGAATATAAACTGGATCCATACATCATGAGCAATCCAATTCAACCAAACTATCAAAGCCATACAATGCCACTTAGTTATCAAAAATCACATTTATACAATCCATACACGGGATCATTATCTCCTACAAACCTCAGTGGCACAACAAATGTGAGTATGCCAATCTAAATTTTGGAACACCTTTCCCTATGGTATATTTAAATCAAAGTACAAACCTACAAATCTATCAACCAAACAATCAATGCATGAGTCTTCAACAAAAGAACATTATCCCATCAAATCCATACATGCAAAATGTGAATATACTAAACACAAGTTTATGAAACATGAAAATTTTGAATCCACACTTCATAAAATTTGGGATAGATATGTTTTTGAATCATACAAATGTTATTCAAAGACCAAACAATATGTTAACGACTCCATGTATTAATCCAAGTCAAGGTAACACCATGCAAAATCAAAGTTACCTAAATCAAGGAAATATGTTTCCAAATCACAATGTTCAAATTCAACCTATCATGCCAAATCAAAGCATCATCCCAAATCAGAAAATTGTCCAAAATCAATCACCACATCTCCAAAATAAATCACCACAAGGTCAATTTAGGTACAAATCTCACAAGGTAACAAACGAAAATACACACCCCTTGGGAGACCAATCAAATCAGTCATGCAACAATTGGTACAAGAAAATTTGATTAAAATTCCTACTTATGAGAATGATCAAGATCCCCTAATGAAACCACCATGGTATGATGAAAACCACCTTTGTGAGTATCAAAAAATAAAAGGGTACACAACATCAGATTTTGTTCAACTCAAAAATCTCATCCAAGACCTTATTGATTAAAAAATGATAACTATTTGGAACAATGATCAAGATTCAACCACTAGCGATAGCAGTAATAATCTCTCCTCCACAATGGTTGAAAACAATGATCAAGATCTATCCACCAAAAATCATGTTGAAAATTTCTCTACATCACGTAATGAGTTAGAAGAAATCTCAAGAATTTATTCCAAAGCATGATCAATATCTTTCACCAAAGTCTAGTAATGTTCCTTTCTAAGACATGTTTGTAGATATTGAAGGAATCTTCAACTCAACATTTGATCCAAGTTCACTCAACAATGTAGATGATATTGAGCCACTTCCCATTCCTAATGATGATATCTAAGGATCCTTTGAAATTGACCCATGTAAAGAACTTGATACAAAGCATGTCGAAAGAAATTTTGAAATCATTCAATATCAAGAATTTGTATCTCCAAGCTACTACAATGATCTAATGGATACTCTCCTATATATACAAGGTGATCATATCCACATAGCACATACTCATCCACCTACCCATGAGATTCTTTATTTGGATGGACATGTAGATGATCTTCATAAAGAAGGGTATGTGCAAGATCATGATGGGTCAAAAAGTGGCGATATGATGGGTATGTGGCTGATGACTTTTTCTTTACCCAAAATTGATGAAATGGAAAGAGTTTTTAAATGAGATTCTCAACTTTCCACCAATATAAATTATGCTTTACTTTGAATTTAATAAATAATTATTATTCATTTTCTATTTGAATTACGACTAAAGTACTGATTGATAGGATGATTGAAAAAAATATATAGCTTTCAAACAATATCACATTTTTTGAATCCAAAACATGCATCACATTCTATGCTTTGCATACTATAGGATTAAAAAAAATTGAATTTCATGAAGTTTTGACTAGGTTAAGGTGGTCAGACATACGTGTTTTTATATTTTTTAAAAGTTGTAATAAAAATTTCATAATTAATTATTTACTTGGAAAAAAATTATAATTAATATGCATCACATCATGACATGAGTCCTCTACTTATATATAAAATCTTATAAAAAAATATTATCATTTTATTGTGGTTAGGGTGGTCAGACAAACACCTACTTATTTTTTCCTTGAAATTTAAGTACTATTGCATTGAAATTTCAAATTTTCACCATTTGAATAGTTTTTTAATTTATTTTTTAATAATACTAGTAGTTTAGAAACTACATTAAATTTGATATGGATTCTATTCTTACATATTTTTGAAATAATATAGATAACTTATTCAAATTTTTACATCAAGCTGCTTTACTCTGAGTTTTCTAAATTTTTTGCCACTTAAGGACCTATTTTCCATGATGATCCTGCACATACCCAGAACAAGATTTATTTACTATGGACATTATTAAACAAAAAGAGCAGGATATTGATTCCTATAGTCAAACTAAGTTTTCAATATCAAAATTAGATATATCCCAAATTGAGATTGAGGACATCATGTATGAAGATATCCAACATTATCCACTCAAGGAAATAGGTCAGATAGAACAAATTATCTTAGAGTCAATAGAGTAGCAAATTGAAATAATGTCATCTATAATGGTCATTTATCAGAGAATGCTTACCGAAAAAGACATCTCAAAATAGGAAAATCAAAGAACAAAGGTGTTAATCCATTAAACTGGGGGAAACTATGTCTCAAGCAAACATCAACATAGGGAGCACGAAGAATCCATATGATGAAACTGATGCCAATACTACAACCAGCCACGTCATGAATCTTCATCCACCCATCACCCCATCCATGAATTGGGACCAACATCGAAAGAAATATTTGAATCAAAGCAAGAAAAATGTCATCAAAGAAAAAGAAGCTAAGAAGAATGGAGGAAAAATAAAATGCATATGGATACCAAAGAATACAAAGAAAAATTATCTCTATCAAACTCCAGTAGTCAAAGAAACTATGGGGAAAAATAAAAAAGGGAAAAATATCCACCAAAGATGTCCACAAAGGAAAAAGTAGGCTTCTCAAGCAACATACAAAGTATATCAAGTAGTTGGTCCTAATTCCATGTACACTTTCATATCCACCCATCATTACTCATTTTCCCAAGTTTGGAGAGTTAAAGGTTCCAAAATATCAACCTATCCATCTTTTATTCCTAAACACACTCCATCCACACCTCCATGCATGATATCCAATTCTCACATTGACCACGTATTGGCATCCACCCTTCATCATAAGGATTTAGAAGGAACTCTACTGCGATGTGCACACAAAGACAAAGTTAACTTCGATATCAACAAAGTAGATCAAGAATCTCAAAAGTTGTATTCAAGTGCACATATCATGGCAAAGCAACTTCTTCAAGTAGGATATCAATGGAACATTATGACATAAGCATCTACACCAACATCACCAAGTGGTTTGACATGAGCTTAAGATCTTTTAGAAAAATCAAAAAAAAAAAATGAAAATCCAAAAAAGAAATCAGAAAAAGGATTGAAAATAGTAAAGAGAAAAATTGTCCTCTAGTGAAAACTACATGGGTGGCACTTTAGACAAGTACCATGATGAAAACCTGGAAAATAGGCATCATGTGTATAATTGAGCATCTATGTGTGCCACTTTAGGTGAAAGAATCTCATCCCATCCATAATAAATCTAGCATTCCATTCATCTCATCCATATTAAAGCCATTCATCCATGAACCATTTATTTAATCCATTTTCATCCATCTACGTCCATTGCCCAAATTATCTTGATCTTGGTGAAATTTTGGTACACACTTTACACTTTCTTATGGTAAACATATTGAAATGAGTCATTTTCATTGTTTCTATCCTACCCAACATTTTCTAAGCCATGAAGCATTATCGACCACCTTATCTTATCGCAAGATAATCCATATCCACCCATCCATACATCTATCCAAGCATCTACCCATGGCATTCCATACATTGCTAGACACTAGGGGAAAATATGTACATCACACTTCAAGAATAAATCTTGATCTATATCCTCCCACTTATGTGGTGATCCAAACAATGGAAAAACATAAAATCAAATTGGTCAAGCATTTGTGATCCAAAATCCAAATCACTAGTCCAGGGCATATTTTGACAAGAAGATGTTCCTTATCAAGCATTATCTTTCGTCAAACATAAATCCAAACAATCAATATTAGTCGCATCTAATTTGCATGTCAACGTCACATAAAATCATTCAAAAAAAAATTGTTCCAAATCAAGCTTCAAAATCCTGATCAATCAAATCCAATCAATCCATCATCATCTCAGGATATCTTTCCGAGTCCTTGTGTTGCTTAACACTATCCTTGCATTGTTGTGTATCCTCAACAATGTTATCATCATCAATCCCTCATAATCTCAGGATATCCATCCTAATCCTTGTGTTGCTTAACACTATCCTTGAATTGTTGTGTATCCTCAAGAATGTTATCATCATCATTCCCTTATCATCTTGGGATATCCATCCTAATCCTTGTGTTGCTTAACACTATCCTTTCATTGTTGTGTATCCTCAACAAGGTTATCATCATCATTCCATTGATCTGATCGATCAACCCTAGCTTGGTTTTCAACAAAATCCCAAACAAAGCACTGATATCATCATGCATATCCATATCCAAATCATCAAAATCACACGAAAATCCAAAAAAATCAAATCATATCAAAATCCAAAAATAGGTCAAAAGTCAGAAAACATAAAAAATATGGTCATTCGACTACATTGTCTCTAAGGTTAAATGTAGGAAAGGATAATATTTGATCTGCCCTCGAGACAAAAAATCCAAAAACATTCATAAAATCTCAAGAAACTGCAAAAGCATTGGAAATTTTGAAAATCAAAACATTTGCAAAAAAATTGAAAATACCAAAAAAGTAGCCTCAAAACATTTCAAAAATATCAGAAACATTCAAATATTTGAAATCTATCCATCTCATCTCACTTTCACCTACAATAAACATCACTCACAATAAAACAGTCATCATCCTCAACCTTTGGTAAAACAATCAAAAAAAAGTCTAGCAGATCAAAAGTGAAAACTCAAATGTCAGGGTCTCAAGTCTAGGTTAGTACGTAAACAAGTTGGTCAACTCTTTGTGTCAATAGCCTATCATCCAATTAGTCATAAATCAATCATCTGATAACATCATGTCCTAGGATGTATCCTTCCTACAATGGGCATCATTTATCAGAAAAAATAGTTTGGATAAACGAAACGATGTGCTGCAATCCACTAACATGTCCTAGGATTTATCCTTCCTACAATGAGAATTATCTATTGGCAATTGTTTCAGTTCTTATCCTTAAAACCACATTTCCTTTTGGTTAGAGGTATGAAGAACATTAGCTTGTTTTTTTACTTTATCTTTATCCTTTTGACATATCTTATTGTGCTCATTTTGATGACCTCTCAATGATGTACCAAATGAAAGGATTTAGAGAGAAAGAAATGGGGCAACAATCATTATCTTTTTTATCTATTGTGCCTGTTGGATATTCTTGTAATATAACTTGGTTATGCATGCTTTGCTTGGTTTGTAGGGAGGGTGTTTTAGGTTCCTTTTTGACCACATAGGAAGGATTTCTTTTCTATGTTTTGTTCTGAGATATTTGAAATGTCTAAACTATATTTTGAATAAGGTTTCATATGCCAGGTGTAACAGGAGTACTCCTATTTGATTTCTACGTAAAATTCCATCACATTAGGTGCAACACCATCCTATTTCTTTATACCTTGATGCATCATGCTTATGTGTGTTATCAAACATAAGGTAAGTATCCCTTTTAAAGTCCCAATTCCTGATAAGAAAATCATTAATCTCTCATCATCATCTCTAATAAAGTTGGCTTGTTGAATCCTCTTGTCATCATCTCATTTCTTCTTTCTTCTCTCTGTGCTAATAGTTAATCATCATCACCAGTGCAACCATCCTGCATCCATGAACCATCAACATGTTGCATTTCACATGCATTACATTTTCATCATTGCATAATAGAGATTTGTTAGTGTAAACATCTCATAGACCATACATTTGCATAAAAAATCCATTGCAATCATATAGGCATCATCACATCATCCATCTCAAATGCAGTGCATCATCATTTTAAGTTGTTTAGGATAGAATAGATTGGTTATTCTAAGCATCTTGAAACCATCTCATTTTCATCATCATCATAACCATCCATACGTCCATCTTGAACCTCTTTGTTGAGAGATCGACCCTCAAATCAAATCTTTTCGCTCGATCTCTCAAGGGGGAAATATACAAGTATACTTCTATCTATTGGGGTATCTAAAAAAAACATATTTTTCTTAAAATTTGACCATGGAAAGATTATTCTTTAAACCAACACAATAGGTACATTGCCTCAAAGAGGGAAAAATTTTAGTATATGCACCTAATCCATATTCACTAATTTCATTTCATCCTTAATCATCCCTCTACTAACCATTTTAATTATCTTCATCTGATTAAAATTCATTAGTTTCCCTCTTTAATTAAATAAATAATCTTTTGTTTAATTAAATCCTAAGTCATCCTCAAATTAAATAAATCAATTTTATTTAATTATCTTCAAATGTTCCTCATTTAGTTAAATAAATCAAATTTATTTAGTTAAATTACTAATGCATCAATTTCCTCCCATTTGATTTAAATAAATCCAAGTATCTAAGTCAAAAGTCAAAATCAACTAATCTTCATCTTAATTATTCAAATTATGATTAATGCTAATCATAATCACTCCAATTCTCCAAATTTTGCAACTTGTGCACATAAATCAATTTAATTGATTTATTAATTCCTCCTTTTCATTAAAAAAGGTATCCCAAGTGGAATATTCCTCCATTTCAAATCTCTCTCCCAAATGTCTTGTCCTCCAACATAGCATTAACTCCTATTACATTGTCTCTTACATGTCCCCCACTTGGCATTTAAGACCCTCTTTTCTCCCTCCAACAAGGAATCTTTTGAATTTCAAATCTCCCCCTCTTTGGCACATTGATCAAAATGTGCACAACCTTGATCTTCTCACATCTTGACAAGTGGCGTCTTGTCATTGGGTCATGTTTTGTCCCACATCCTCCATTTTTTTCATTCTTACATCCTTCTTGGTTATAAATATAGGCCTCCTCTATTGTATTAATCCTCCAGAACTCCACAATCTTCTCCATAATATCAGTCATTTGAATCCACATCCATCATCCATGAGCTTATCAAGGATTGGGAAAGGGATTCTTTCCACATAAAAGAAGTGCCAATCCACTATGGGATAGAGTTTGATTCTTGCTTGCTTATGCTTTCACTTAATATATTTGTTATCTTACTTCTCTGTTTACATAGGTATCATGATCCAATATTCCATAGGGATGCTTGATTTGTTGTATTTAAGTTTGACTAACAATGTTAATAGTTGTTTGTTTTGAGTATTTGTAGATTTTATCATCCACAAAAACTAGAAGTTGTAACTTAGAATGTAACATGAAATAATTATAAAATATAATTTCAATATTAAATAATTAGGTAAATAATGCTAAGATATAAAATTTTGAGACCTTATTCCTAACATTCTCTTACTTTTTGACCACCTTTGAAGTGCCAATGGAAATAACATGATAAATAACTACTAGAGGCCATGAGGCCCATATACTTTAGACACCATCTAAATTTATTAGTGCTCACAAGCTTTGTTAATGTGTTTGCATTATTTTCCAAAGTATCAACCTTCTCCAACTTCACCTTTCCATATTCCACCATATCGCAAACAAAACAAATTTGAGAATCAATATGCTTTGCTATAGCATGAAAAGTAGGATTCTTTGCTAAGAAAATGACACTCTAATTGTCACAAAAAATAGTAATTTTTCCTACATCAAAACCAGTATCATAACACAATCTCTTAAGCCAAATGGCTTTCTTACAAGTATGAGTAGCCATTATCACTTAGGATTGCATCTTAGCTACGTATGCACTCAACTATCTTGTGAAACATGGAAATATCCTCAAGTTGTGGGTTGATTATAATGAAGATGAATCTCCTGAGTAGGCTGGTGTGGACATCAGAAATGGATGCTTCACCTCCTTGTTCACAAAATGGGATAAGGAGGAAAGGGCTCCGATTTCACAATGTTCACACTCAAGGAAACCTTAGAGATCCCAACCTAATGAAGGATACAATAGGCCTAATTGTAAGGAATCCTTGGAGATGGCGAAGACAAGAAATGAGTTCACCTCCAAGTGTAAACTTGGAAAATACAAAATGTTTGAAAACACAATGTGATATGCAAACAATTGCTAAATGACCTAAGAAAAGCCCTAGAAATGTACATAAAGTAGAATAGAAAAGTAAATATGTGATTGGTGTGAACCTAGAAACCTTGAGGAGACTGTAAATCACTCTGAAATTCTGAAAATGCTAATTTTAAAGCTTGACTCATTCGCCATTCTAGGCTAATTAGTCCCAATTCTAGAATACTACACTAGAGCCTATTTTAGCCAAATGGTTATCCAAATCCACAAAGATCTCTGAAAAATAGGTATAGTGCAACTCATTAGCCACTAATGGAAAATGATTCCACTCTTACTTTTCTAAAAACTCAACAGTGGAATCTACAACTCTTGGTTTGCTCAATCTGTACCTCTAGGTGTCCAGATCCAAAACCCTGATTTTTGGGATTTTAAGAGATTTTTTGTGAATATTTTGACCTTTCCAATAGGGAGACAAGTCCAAAAAGTTTGAAACCTAGTATTCAATGATCTCCAAGCCTCTAAAGCACCTATATATGCAATCACACAAAGAGAGAGAATGTTGATTGGTAGGGAATAGGGGTTTTCCTTGGTCAAACCCCTTTTAGGTAATTAAACCAAAATGATGAAATAAAATAATGAAGCACGAATATGAAGTAATGCAATTAGAACCTTGCCATGATGAGGGGTCTTGAATTACTACAACAATGGATGAAGAATCTTCCCTTGAGCGCCTTAGAAATGATCTTAAAGGCTATCTTGATGACCTTGAAATGCTTAACTTTTGCTTGCTTGACTTGATCTCATGAATATATGATGGGTGGATGAAATAATAATTTAGAGGCTTGTTTATATAGGCAATCCACCTAAATGACTGTTAATTTGATCCCAAAGGCTGACATTGAGGAAATTTAAACTTAAAACCTAGTTTTTCCTATGCAAACATTGAAAATAGCTCAAATGGGACACATTCTCCCAAGGTGCTGAATGGGTCCCATAGGGGCCATTTTTCTAGCTAAAGTGTTGGGGAATGCCTAAATTGAGTCTATATGTTGATTTAGTCAGGTTTTTGATCAATTTTTTTGTTGGGATGCACAATATAGGGTCATAAGGGCCTATTAATGATGATATAAAGGTCATAAATATAATAGGGGAAAAAATACAAATTGAAAGTGTAAATAAATGTACTTTACAACACTAAATTAAGGAAAAAATGAGTCTATTTAGCTTATAAGGGCCCTAAATCCCATGTGAACATCTAGGAAACATTACAACACTAGATTAAGTCCACTTGGTTTACAAGCTTCCCAAATTCAATGTGAAAATGTCAATAAACACATTTTACAACATTAAATTGGGATAGAGTTAGGTTAATTTAGCTTAAAAAGGGCCCAAGACCTAATGTGAATGTGTTATCTATATTACAATATTAAATCAAGGTAATATTAAGTGAAAATCACAAGGAGGGACCAAACGAGACATAAAAACTAGAAGGGAACCTTACTTTTTCAGTATCCATACTTAGCCCCCACTTTAGTGAGAGAATAAATCTACTTCAAAATCACATTGAAGTAGACATTTAAGAGGGTTCCAAGTGCACTGATGTGGATGGTCTAGGATAAAAAAGAACAAGGAGGCACTCAAGCCCCCATGATCCAAGATCCTAAGTCAAGCTGACATAAGCACAAAAGGACACACGAAAGGTGTATAATATGCAATAAACCAAGATACACGATCATGCAATGAAAATAAATAGAAGGAAGAGAAGTACAAATGAGAAAAAATAAAAAAAAAGTTGGATCAAGCTTCGACCATTTGTCCAACATGATGTGGATTAGATCTAGGTTGATTGTTCAAAAAAATGCATACTCACTCTGAGGCGATGGAACTCCTAGTTTTCCACTAGGTGAGAAGTCTAAAAAGGTGAGAAACATACACTCATGGCTAGTATGTACTCACATACATGCAAGTGGCTATGGGGAAAGTCATGTATCATATTAGGCTTCCTACTCAACCATACCAAAGTTATACATACTGATAACTTTAATAAGGCACCACACAAAAATGCTTTTTGAGCTTCATGAGGCAAGGAAGACTTCATATGATTGAAAATAATAGAAAATAGGATGGATTTGTTAGGTCTCAAAAGTGAAAGTTTTTAAACCATAAGAGGGTGTCAGTCTCTTAATACAATTTTGGCCCATGAATGAGGCAAACAAGGTTTCTTACCTCCTAGTCTTCAGGCTTTTCCAAACCTAGGTGGGTATACCTGAACAATAGGGAAGATTTAAAGTCAGTCGTGGCTCCTAAATTGGGAAATCTACTCATTATGGCACTTGAGGGTGTAGTAGATGCATAGCTTGATAGCTAGTTCCTACTAAAAGTATTTGTAAAATCAAGAGTGTGAGTTGTATTTATATGAAATATCCTAGATATGACCAGTTCCTACTCCTATTGGGTGAATGGAGTGAATGAGTGGATGTTGATTATGGAGATAGATTTGTAGGATAAGTAAACTTATTATTCAATTTGACTCAAACTAATGGGAACTTGAGATGTCTACACCTTATGCAAACATGCAAGTTTGTTTATTACAGTGCTCTTCTTTAATAATCCTAGTGATATCCCCTCAAGTTACTATGAAAGCATTAAAGGACTTTTAGTTCATAAGTCAATGGAAACCAATCAAAACAACTTCTTTAGAAGGAATTTTAATCCCGGGCAGGAACCAATTAAAGTAGATTATTTGAAAGGATTTTTAATTCACATCAACTAGAAACCAATCATAGCATTTGCACAGTAACAACAAATTTGTCTTGATAAATATTGCAGACTTAAATAGCTTGAAAATACCACTTTAGAGACAACAAAGTAATAGATAAGCAAGAAAATTGACACAGTAATTGAACACTAAAAATGGATTATGAATTAGATGTAGTATGCTCCATTATATTGCTTCAAAAATAAACATTTGTAATAGAAGTCTTTAGTATAATATGGATCGACAGATTGTGCAATCTATATTTTGAATAATGCCTACTCTAATGGAATTGGTCTGATATGATGATGATGATTTCAAAATCATTCCCTCATTTCCCTATTTGTACGAGAATGAACAAGCTTCAGGCTTGCTCACAAAAGTTACACCGCTTCATAACTAAAACATGATTTGACATAAACATAAAAACATTAAGAGTTTGTTGGTGGATGTAACAAAGTCCGGTAATCTCTAGCAACCACATGTGATCACCAAAGACCTATTCAAGGGTCATGCATCATGATCATGTATCCAAAACCACCAAACTCTAGTCCCTACTACTCCTCTTTCACTTGGCCTATGCAATAAATAAGTTGACCCTCGACAAGTGATCAATGCATCCACTCTTAGCATGAATGTTCACATTATCTATACTATCCTTCATTGCATATTTAAGTTCAAAAATTCTTCCAAGCTGCTCATGTGCATTCTTGAGTACCTCATCTTCATCATTGATTGCATCAAGACAACCTAGAAAATAGTGGGCTATCTCATCCTTCAATGTATCCTAATCTTTCAAATCTGTTTCCTTAAAGAAGCTAGGTAGGGCCATACTTAGTGGCTGACTAAAGTCACTTAACTTTTGTGTCAAGATGTTATGGAAGTTTCCATGTGCTTTCATGAGCTCTTAATATTCTTGGAGCATAGTATTGTTATCTCCCTTATATTCTATGATGTGAAACTCTACTTCTTTCCTTCTTTCACACAATTTGTTGTGTTCCAATAGTGCTCCATATGTTTTGTCATGAATATGCTAGACCTTTCCAGCATGCTTTTACATATCTTCAAACCTCATGCATACTATCTTTGATGCCATTTCAAAGATGGTGGCCTTGAGCTTTCCTTTTAATTCTTCTTGTTCCTTTTGAGTTTTCTCATTTCTACATTTCCAATAGGTGGTCTTTGACATTGCCTCTAGCACCTTTCTGTCATGCTCAACCAGTGAAGAGTAAAGCCATGACAGAGAAGGTAGTCTATCTCTATTTAACTAATAATCTCTTGTTTTAACCTTTCATTCTATTCTATCAATCCCTTGTTATCCCTTAATAGTTTTTGAATCTGAGCCTTGGTGAACTTGGCCACATTTACATTCAAGTCCTGTAGTTTCCATAGGGTTTGTCTCCCCTACTCTTTGCACCAAATGGTGTCCAAAAATTTGATCATGATCAACAAGAGAAGGCCTTTTTCCTTGTGGGTAAAGTGCCCACATCTATAAAGTAGCATTAACAAGATTATATCCTGATCTAGTATACAACTTATCACCAACCTCATTTGTCAATTACAAGGTTTTGTTCTCTCTCTTCAAAAAAATTTCAAACACAATGGATGAACTCATATCCCACCCTGGAAGGAGCATGGCCCTAGCTTCTTACAATAATACTCTTCCTCTTTCAGCAATCATATTCTTCATCTCTTTATGAATCTCATGTTGAAATTATTTTAAGAATACACTTCCTTTTTAGGGTCAATTTCTTTTATCCTTTCTCTTACTACTCTTCCTTTATACTCATAAATGAAGGCCTTGAATTCAGAAGTTTGAACAAATATGTCATCTATGATGAATTCATGAATAGAACGATGTATCACATCACTAGACAACTCATTAGAAGCTTCAAAGGTAGTCACATTCCTTTCTAGTGGCATTTCATATTTAGGAATAACAAGAGTGTTGATTTGTGTGACCTCTTCCCCCCCCCCCTCAATATCATCTTCAATCATCATTGGGGTGTCAACTGAGAAGCTTACCTTTGGAGTAGGCTATGGTGACAAATGGCCTAGTGGTGTTATATTTTTTGCTTGCCTCCTAGAACCAACATTTCTTCTCTTTTCATATGCTACCAGAGGCACATCATTTGTTATTACTTCTTAATGTAGAATTAGTTGTTCAATTTTTCCATATGATCTTGGATTTCATGAAAGGCTTCTACATAGGATGGATTATTATTCATTCTCCAAGCCTCAACCATAACAATTCTATTGTAGGGATTCATCCTCATTATCACTTGATTTTCTTCATAGTTCCTGATGACATCATCCACATGGAACTCGTGCTCATATCCTTTCATTTTTTGTGAAATCTTGGCATCATAAATGAAGTGTTCAAGGTCAAACTTTTCTTTTTTGTTTCCCACTGACAAGCCATAATAATATATCTTGCTACCAACCAATTCATATCCTATGTCAACAATAATAGTGGTCACCAAAACACAGGGTAGAGTGCATAAATTTTTTCCTTCCATAGCTTTTTAGATGCATGAAGGATGAATAATATAATTGTCTTATGATTTCAAGGTATGCAATCCTATCTAGCATAGTCTTAGGAAGTAAATATGGTGCTGCCACAAATCCATATACTCTAATAACAATATAGTCTGAAAATGCATACCAATCCACCCAATTGTGACTTATTTTTCCTTCAAGACCCTTCTCTCTTGGATCGAGGAACCTTTGTATTTATGTGGATAAATTATAATCACATTTGTGGCCAAGAAACATATATAAGGGTTTTAAATTGTTTTCTTCAAAGTACAAGTAGTGGGATCTCCCACATCTACTATCCCATATGGATTTCCACATTTGCACTAGTCTAGAATTCCCATCACTATCCAAATATTTTATTCTCAATTCTTCTCCCCATATTCCCATCATTTTCCCTTCATACAATATCATGTGCATAAGAAGTAAATAATGTTTGAAGTTGATAGCTTCACTATTGTTCTTGATAGCACTATGAGCACTATTGATGGCATCATATAGATATTCTACATAGTCATAGGTCTTGGCCAAAATGATGGGAGCTATAGTCATGCTAGTAGGAGCATCAACTCCAAGTACTTGGATAGTTGATTAGTAGGTGTATTGATAGTTTTCTTCAAATAAATCTACAGGGAACAAGGAACTCTCATCACTAGAAAACCTCCTAGGTTGGTTTCCTAGACCTTTAGGCCTATGCAAAGGCAGCTTCCACTTCTTATAGCTTGTAGCCATAGTGCAGTATTCTTCCAACAAGTCTCTCATCTGCAATTTTTTTTAGGGAGGTATCTGATTGGAAAATGATACAAATATAGTCTCGTGTTATAATCATGAAGTGTGACCCATCGTGTAAGTGGATTTCCCCAAATTTTGGATTGTAATTCCTATCCAGTGCTTTAATTAGTTCTACATTCACAAAAAATTTAGGCATCAGAAGCTTCCCCAAATTCAAGTTCCATGGGTTTGAAACTAGCCTATGTATGTACTTCTTCCTATAATGATAAATGAATAGGTCATAACCCCTATGTGGAGTCCACACATCTCCCAAATTATTTTATTTATCTTCTAACATTTCACATGACTGGTTTAATTGAGTTGTTCTTCTCAATTTTTTCCCAAACTCAAGACACTGGTCTATCAAATCCTAGTTTAGTGGCCTAGACTCTATTTTTTTCCTTTTTCACTTGGTTACTCTAGGGTTTTATCCATTTTAACCCTACTTATGTTGTACTTCAATCTTATCTTCTAAAAAAATATGTTCATCTAAGCCAAGATCACTTACTTGAATGAATACTGCAAACTCTGAGTTGCTCATCATCATCCAATTCTTTCCTTAAAATATCTAGCCACAATTCACAGTGATTCTAATTTCTTAGAGGCTATATTTATCAAAATTCAGCACCCTCGAGCTAGCTATGGTTCATAAATGGCACTTGTCCCACCCTTCTAATCAGCTTGCATATTAATAGAATTTGTCTCTTCGATGAATTCATTAGTAAAATCAATCTTGTGAACATTATTTCATATTTGTGAAAGATATTTTAATCATGATGCCTATTTCTCTCTTTGATGTATCCTTGACCATCTTTTGAAAAATGTCTAAGAGAAATTTATATTTCTCTCTTTGATGTTGCAAGTTCTCTTCAATATTTACATTTTAGGCTCTTCCCTTGTGGACCCCTTTTGTCAATGAGACTAGTGGATATTTCTTGCCAAAAATCCTATGTCTCCTCGACATACCCTTATTTCTCCATTTGGCCGTATTAACTCTTAATGATCTCTATGTAGCTTTGTCATGTAAAGGAGACTTGTGGTCACCTATATTTGATGTCTCTTAGTCTCATAGATAATATGTGTTTACATTGTGCCAAAATGTTGGGGAGACTTTTGATAATTTCTACTCGATACTCCTATGTCTCCTCGACATATCATTGTTAGGATGTTGATGAGACCTTGATCAATGTCTATTCAATGTGTCTATGTATTGCCGATATTTTCCTCCTTGAATGTCGAAGAGACTTCCTTACTTATTTCCTAGATATACTGATGTCTCCTTGATATTTTCAATTGTCCACATTATTTTACTAGTGATTTATCATTTATTTTATGAACATCTCTCAATTTCCAAGAGATGTTTTTCTATTTCCTAAATGTGAAATACTTCACATGATTTGTCAGTGAGACATGCTAAATTTTCTCCTTGACATTTCCAAGTCTCTTAGATGTATTGTTCTTTAGGTTGGTGAGAAGACATTTGAATATGTCTCTTGGAGATTTAGAGGTTTCAGCTACATCTCATTGGCCCTTCGTGCTCATGTCAAAGAGACTATGGTGAGGGTTTCTTCAATATGACATTGTCTTGGTGACATGCCATTTGCTACTATGGGAGCATTTCAAATAGGGAGTTCACTTAAATGTTATGATCAAATAGCTAGATTTATTGATGTCAACCACTATGAAATGAATGGAGATGGAACATATAGTGAGTGTGGGAGGATGGGTAAAGATGAAAGTATGAAAAAAATAACCAAAGTGGATTTTTGGCTCCAACAGTGGCTCTGATTGGGGATGAATGAATGTGAGGTCATTACAAGGTTCCATAAATGATCTTTGGGAGGTAGACCATGAGTGAATTGATCAGATGGAGTGGGAATGCAATGGAAACATAAAACTATTGTGCATGGAATATTATTTTTTAAGAAGTATTTCAAGAATTGTCCATGCACTGACAATTCTTGTCCTTCTCCTAAACTATTGTGCATGGAAAATTAGTTTAAGAAATGAAGTGCTTCAAGAATTTTCCATGCATTGGAAATTATTGATCTTCTCCTAACATATTTTGAAGATAGTAACAATCTTCACCTCATTTTCCAGTGATAAAAAAGGGTCCTATCCATAGAGCCTCAAAATTTCCATGCTTCTCGTTATCTTGACACCTTGCATTCCATAATAGTACCATATCATTCTCTTTAAAAACAATTCCTTTTCCCTTTTGTCAAATAAATATTTCATCTACTATTGCATCTTTTTGTTTTGCTCTTTGGCCAAAATTTTGATTTCATCTAGTTTTTCCAATTGTTTTATTTTGTCCTCCATAGGTTCAAGGATATCTAGGTCTTCTTGATGTATGAATTTGTATGTAGATAAAATATTTTGCATAGGAATTCTAGATTGTGCCCCATAAATCAATTCAAAGGGTGATCTACCAGTTGACTTCTTCACAATTATTCTATCTTCCCATATTGCCATCCTCAATTTAGAGTCCCATTTTTTTTTGGTCCAACATCCTCTTAGTGATTTTTAGAAAACTTTTGTTACTTGATTCAGCCTACCCATTCACTTATGGATGATAAGGTGAGGCATATGAAATTGTAATTTCATATGTTTCACAATTTTTTTTGAATTCTTCTAATTTGAAACACATACCATTATCTATAATTATTCACATAGGTGTCCCAAACATTGTAATGATATTCTCCTTTAGAAAATTGGTTACAAATTTGCTAGTGGCTTGCTTATTTGGGATAGCTTCCACCCATTTTGTGAAGTAATCAGTTGCCACTAATATCCATTTGTGTGGTCCACTAGATTTTTCTAGTATCTACCCAATAAATTCAATCCCCCACTGATGAAAGAGAGCTTCAACCTACATTGGTCTAAGTGGTAGTGGTCCTTGATATTTCATTTTTCTAGAGAACTTCTAGTAGGCTTCACATTTCCTTACATAGGTGAAAGATTCATTAAAGACCCTAGGCTAGTAATGCCCAATGCTCAAGATTTTATGGGAAGTGGTTTTGGTTGCAAAGTGTCCCCCAAATCTACTTCATGCATCTCCCTTATTACATGTTTTTCTTGGGATTCATCCAAGCATAACAATAGTACTACATCTTTGTTTTTCCAATATAAGTCACCGTCCATGAAAACATATTTAGAGGCATGTAACTTCAAGTTTCTCTTTTGATTTTCATTTAGGTGTTTAGGACATTTTTGGTTCTCAGAGGCATACACATTTAGTGTACCATGTAGTGTTCTCTATGATCGCAATCATGGATTCCTCCTACCCTATGTTGCAGATTTGGGGTGCTTCAAAATTTGACTTACTCATTAGCTTGGCAAGGCCTTGCTCTATTACTAATGCTAAAACTGAAAATTACAAAAAGTTTAATGCTATCCATAATTTCCATGAAAGTAATTGATGCTAATGTTAATGATTTAAATATAACAAAAGATAATTGAACTAAAATAGAAAAGTAACTGGAACAAATAGCAACCTAAAAAATTTGAAACTGAATTTTGAAAACATTGATGCAAAATGAGTATTGGGACTAACTCCCCCAGGGTGGTGAATTACTTCCAGTAGGGTTATTTTTTAAGTTTTTCTAAATTTTTTGATGGATGCTTATGTGCTTATTGTAAAATGAAAATATAAAGTGTAGATGCAAAATTTCACTATTGGTTAGGAAAATAAAGTGCAATAATGCAAGCTTAAATGAGCTTTTCACTAATGCAAGTTGTAAAACCCTAAGATGCAATTAAACAATGTAAAATGAAATTCAATGCTAATGCAAGCTATTCCTAGGATGTAAATGCACTTCAAATTAGAAGTAAAATGTTCTAAATCTGAGTTCACCAAAATGTGGACAAATATTTTGGCACCGCGTATGTGCAAGATCATGATGGGCCAAAAAGTGGCAATATGATGGGTATGTGGCTGACGACATTTTTTTTACCCAAAATTGATGAAACAAAAAGGGTTTTTAAAGGAGATTCTCATATTTCCACCAATATAAATTATGTTTTACTTTGAATTTAATAAGTAATTTTTATTCATTTTCTATTCAAATTATGACTAAAGTCTTGATTGATAGACTGATTGAAAAATATCCATAGCTTTCAAACGGTATCACATTTTTTGAGTCCAAAACATGTGTCACATTCTATGCTTCGTATATTATAGGATTAAAAAAATAAAAATTGAATTTCATGAAGTTTTGACCAAGTTAAGGTGGTTAGACATACAGTTTTTTCATATTTTTAAAAGTTGTAATGAAAATTTCACAATTAATTATTTACTTAGAAAAAAATTACAAAAAAATATTCATCACATTGGGACATGATTCTTCTACTTATATCTAAAATCTTATAAAAAAAATATCATTTTATTGTGGTTAGGGTGGTTAGACAAACACCTACTTTTTATTTTTTCCCTAAAATTTAAGTACTACTACATTGAAATTTCAAATTTTCATCAAATAGATTTTTTTTTTCTAAAAAACCTAGTAGTTTAGAAACTACATTCAATTTTCTACAGATTCTATTGTTACATATTTAAAAAATAATATAGATAAATTATTCAATTTTTTACATCAAATTTCCTAACTCTAATTTTTTATTTTTTTTTTGCCACTTATGTTTGGAAACACATTGTGATATGAAAAAGGATAAATTGGATGCAATATAGAACAAGATAGAAAGGATAAAAAGAAAGAGTGCACCTAGAAACTGATGAAGGATAGAATCAAAACTATAAATGTCTTTGAAATTCTAGAAAATCTAATTTTCTATCCAAGTGGGAAACTTATGCCAAGTTGGGTGACTTAGTCTTAGATCTAGGAAACTTCTCTAGTGCCCATTTATGCAAAAAGGGTATCCAGATCTAGAGAAACTTCTGAAAAATAGGTGCAGTGGGACTAAGTCACCACTATTGGTGACTTGTCCACTTTGGTTTTTCTGAAAATATGAAAGTGGAAATGAAATCCCTTGGTCTACACTTTGTTTTCCTCCAGGTGTCCTATTTTGAAACTGCCAAATTTGGGCCTGAAAGTAACTTTTGTGTAGATTTTGACCTTGCCAAAAGGGAAATGACTCCAAAAAGTTTGAAACCTCTTATGCAATCATGTCCAAGCCATTAAAAGATCTAAATATTCAATCACATGAAGGAAGAGACATAAAATGTTGATTGTTAGGGACTGGGAGTTTTCCTTTGTCAAACCCCGTTTAGGTAATTAAACTAACATGATGAAATAAGATAATAAAATATGAAAAATGAAACAATGCAATTAGAAACTTTCCATGATGATAAATCTTGAGTTACTGCAACAATGGATGAAGAATCTTACTCTTGAATTCATTAGAAAGCTATCTTGATGACTTAGAATGCTAAAACCCTAGCTTGCTTGACTTGACAACATGGATGAATGATGAATTAATTATTAATTAGTGTTAAATGTATCCTTTTATAGAGGACACTTAAGTGAATGGCTAGAATAAGGATCATGATCAAGGACAAAGATTAAATGAGAAAATAATTTAATAATCAAGGGTGGAGGTTAATTGAGAGAAGAAAGACATGGATAGATAAAGAATTGAGGTGGAAGATAAGATTGGCATGGAAAAAGAGGTGATAGGAGAAATTAAATAATAAATATTATTTAATTTAGGTGGCCAACATAGGAGAAATAAATAAAATATTAATTTTATTGATTTAAAAAGAAAGGTGAGAACAAATAATTAGATAATTAAATAACTAAAAATAATTATTTAATTATAGAGGAAAGGTGGAGTGTTAAACATTAAATAATTAAAAACAATTACTTAGTGGAGAGGGAAGGGATAATTAAATAATTAAAATAGTTATTTAATTGGGGAGATAAAGAAAGGATAAATATAACATTTATTTATTTATAGAGGGAAAAGGCTAATGAATAATTAAATAATTGAAATAATTATTTAATTATAGAAGAAGAGGGAAAAGATAAATTTTGAATTAAAATAATATTTAATTCAAAAGTTGGGGGGAAAGGACCATTAGACTTAAATGTTTAATAAAAGTCTAGATAAGTGTGAAAGTTATTTACAATTCTTTACATCACCTTTACAAGACATGCATTTTATTCAATTTGGAAGGGTACAAGACCTAATGTGGATGTGTTAAAAACCTCACACCACTAGATCAAGGTGATATTAAGTTCAATTTATCATTAATTATTTCCAAATAAAGCAAGGAAAAAGGGATACTTTTTCAATGTCAACATTTAGCCCCTACTTTAGTGAGAGGATGAACTTGCTTAAAACTCACACTAAAGTAGACATTCAAGAGGGATTCAATAGTACCAATGCAGATGACAAAGGATGAAAAAGATCAAGGCATCAGTCAAGTCCCCAAGATCTAATATCCTAACTCATACCAACATAAGTGTGAAAGGACACACACAAGGTGTATTACTTGCAACAAAACAAGATCTGTGATCATGCAATGACAAGAACTAAAGGAAAGAAAAATGAGGTGAATCAAAGCTACGCTCACTTTGGGGCCAAAGAAAATTAGGTTGTCTGTGGGGTGAGTTGTCCCAAAGAAGTAGTTTAGTGAGAAATTCATGCTAGTGTGTTGGCTTCCCATTGTATAATGTGAAAGTCATGCCAATGTGTCAACTTCCCATTATATTAACCATACCAAAGTTATCCTCATGTAAAAATTTTGTTAAAGGGGATTTTTCTTTGTTCATATAAGGTTTTCTTCTTAGGGAGCATTGTGCCTAATGTCTCCAAGAGAGGAGAAGTCATGGTGTTAGGTCATTTCCCATGGGATACCCCATGCACATCATGCCCTATTAGAAGATCATACACTCTTGGAAAACATCAAACCCAATGAAACCACAAAGAAAATGACATGTAACAAGAATAAGAAAAATCACAACATGATTTTTTTTCCAAAAGGTGTCATCTATGTATGCCCCCACTTTAAATACACCATCACTATGAGAAATTGCTTTAACGTTGCCAATGATAAATTCTAAGAATACATAAGAGCCAATCGGGAAATCACTATGCCAATTCATATGTTTCCAAATTAAGCTACATCATGAATAAATATGTCACATGTGAGTTAACTTAAGACATATTTTCCACATTCCAAGCTTATTCTTATATGTTCATGAAAGGTTAACAATTAGCCAAAAGAGACAATGACAAGTGACATACAGGGATAAGGCTTCCTAATCTCTTGTTCGCACTTAGTGTAGGACAAGGATGAGTCTGAAATGGATGATGATATGTTGCTCCTTGCAATGAGTGTTTAGTAGCCATGTTTAAACCTATCAGCAGGGTTTCATACTCTACTATATTATGGGTGATCCTACAATACTGGTTTACAAGTTTTGGCCAAATTAGACACTAAACTAATTTTTTCTAACCAAATCTTTAGTTTCGGGCAGCTGTAGTGGCTAAATCGTGAGGAATTTGAAGATGATGAAAACTAGTGATTTGTGACATTTTTTCTATAGATTCTAAATATTATTTTTTGCATTTTTTTTGGAATCAGTCTACATTTCTTTTTACATCTCCTTCGAAAACTAGTTTTTTTCACTAAACATTATTTTTAAGGAGTGACACTCACCATATAACACAACTTTTTTTCCATGAAGGATAAAATTATAATTTTTTGAATCTAGATTTTTAACTATGATATCTAGTGCTTCCAATTGGTTTCACAATGTTTTATTAAATATTTTTTCCTTAATCATGTTTTGAAGTCAAACCAATTACAATTCAAACATAGGTAGAGTGTATAACACAATTTTTTTTTGTATGTATTGAAATCCAATTTTATTTTTCTATTGGATGTAATGCCATGTCGTGCAAACCCCAAAGGAACTAATAACAACACAATAATTTTTTTAAAAAGGAACATAATAAATGTAATTAAGTATTCCAACATAAAAAATTACTAAGTTGCACGACTAATTCCATTGGGGTACACGAGGTGACATTACTATACTAACCCATAACAACGATAATAGATTAAACAATAATTAAACAATTACGTAAAACCATTCATTCTCATCTCATCATTTAAAATATCCATTAACAGTAACCATATTAATACCATATATACATATTACAATAAATGAAGTTATGAAGATATAAAGTGTTACATATTTCGATAGATACAACTCAACATAACCAACTATAACAAGTGATCATTCTTGAATGAATACATAGCCTGAATATACATTACATCCATATGATAGTACAATACAACTATCTAAAAATACATCTCAATAACCACATATACAAATTACATCAAGGTCATCCCAACACATGTGGGAGATGATACAATAATGAATACATTACATCTGAGGTATACACATACACTTGGTACATAAGAACACTAGATCAATAGCATCTATCAAAACCCAACAATAAAAGATACACCTGCAACCAAAAAGGGAACCCAACAGGGTGCAAAGCATGTTCCACCCAACCACCCCCATGCTGGGAGTAGACAAGGAAGGATCCCCGACCAAGCACGTTTAACAATAACAAAAGACTAACTTCTATATAGACAACTTAACATCAAAGACCACAAAGAACTAAACAACGGTTAAACCAAAAGGCATAACAACAACCCACTTTTGAAAACATAACAATAAATCACTTTCCACAATTACAACAAGTCACAAATACATCATCAATAAATATCAAGACATAATATGAAAGACTACTTCCAAAACTAACCAATGAAAAATCAACAAACTACTTCCAGAGGACTTCAATAAAAAAACACAAATGAAATGTTAGAGGAGAGTGTCATCACATGGTTTAACATGGATTATCCAGACATCCTATCACAAGGTGCGGCCTCCATTTCTACATGGATTCTCCAGACAACCAATTTAAGGTGTCGCCTCCATCTATGGTTCTCCTTATAGCCTATCTCAAGGCACCGCTCCATAGGGTTACTCATGCGGAGTTGTTAACATTTTGTGAAGACAAGGCAATGACCTTGCCAACCACAGCCTTCTCGGTCCCCTTTAGTCTGTCATAGCACTAATAGGCGGACGAGGCATCACAATTATCTTGTTAATGTTTAAACCCCACATGTGGTTTATTACTTAGGTTATCACTGATTAATCTAACTCTACGTGGGTTACCTTGATAGCCCCTTTGTGTGCCAGTCCCCACTAGAGCCACTCTCTTTAAACACAACACAAAATATCCAATTACTAGAGGATTGAATCAACCAGACATATTGAACCAACACATGGATCCGCCGTGAGGCATAATCATCTCGCCAAAACATACGAAACACATCCACAACCAAAATAATTCCACGTGTAACACAATTTACAACCATAGTCCCAAACAGATCAAATTCAATGCAATATCAATACTCCCACCTTTGAAAGTCCTAAACACAACTTAGGTTGCTATAACTAGATTAGTTAACTCTAGGGTTTTCTACATGACCTAGACCCAAATTAAAGAAAATCAACTTAAATAAAATGAATAATATCGAGAGTGAATAAAAAATAGAACAACGCCAAACAAACTACAAGGCACAATAAATTTCACCAACTTCATAACTCAATAACTTGAGAAAGTTCGATTAAATTCGAAGCATATAGTTTATATGGAATAAAACCCGTCCCCTAATATCATCATATAATTTCAACAACATAAACACTTTCCATCTATATGGCTTCCATTATTTTCACAACCAAATACTCGCAAGACATGTACACCATCAATATAACTTCACCTATCTATATAACGAATCCCTAGCTCTTAAATATGCATATGTAATTCAAAAACCAATAGATACACGAATACAAAACTATATAAATCTATAGTCTTACTCAAATAAAAGGAGCACTTCTACCATGAATCAGCATGGAGTAGCAAATCACTATTAAGTGATTAAGAAGGAAGTCCACAATCTTAAAAAACACTAACCTCAATTTAAGAGTAAGAAAGATATCTAATCTAAATATATAAGAAAATAGATACAAATACATATAATAAATCATCCATAAATATATTCATAATTAAATATCCTATATCATTTTATATGTGAATGTACTATAATTGAATTGTAGAATACAAGTATATCAACGGAATTTAAAAAACATAATCAAATGCCAAAAAGCTTACACTCTCACCATTATGCCTGAGATCGAATGAAACTTATATATATAAATTGTGAGTGTTGGGCGTATGAAAGAAACACAGTAATATCTACATAATCTATCTCAAGCGAATGGCATTGATGTCATGAAGGCCGAGAGAAGATAGGATAGGTCACAAAATGAAGGAGAGTAAAATAAAAAACCCAAGGAGGCGTTGAGGGCTGTAAATGCGCAAGAAGACCAAAAGAAACGCACCCACCCAAGCCTTATGTGCAGAAAACAAGACAAGTAGCCTCGGTAGAGAGGACGCAGCAAAAAGAGGTGCTTAGCATGTAGGACAGGTCGACATGAGGAGCTCACTTCTCCAAAAAATGATGGCTACTAAATGTGCACAACCGAGATTTGTTTAACCAGACTTAAGAAGCTATCAAGCAAATGTAAAAATTGAAGGTCACAATTAAAATATATTGGTGATGTTAAATGAAAAGAAAACAAAGAACTAACGAAGATACATAAACTATCAGAATGCGCGCTATTGGCAGACATGCAAACAAGGAAAGCATAGTCAAGGCATGCAAATTATTTGATAGGATGCCTCAACAAAAAGTAGGCTTATAGAACGCCATCACTACAGGATAAGTTAAAAAAAAAAAAAGATACTTGTAGAAAATCTCTCAAAATCCTGAACCTATGGAGCACGCAGGCAATAAAGATACACCAAGAATATGATCTGCAATGCTTCAAATCGAATGGGCTTCATAAGAATTGGTTTCAGATTTAAAAAATAAAATAAAAAAATCCATGATAGGTGACATGAAACATGATCGCTTAAGCCAGGATGATACATTTAAACCTAGAAGATATTGAAGTCAAAAAGAATTATTGCGATGATTATCTATAGACCACCCTTTGCTTCATTATTATGGCGACCTTCTTCAGGGTGAGAGATCCTAGTACCCAATACTTACCCAGTCGACAAAAAACAAAATAAATCTACAAAGGAGGCTTCATCTATTCAATTGAAAAGCTTAATCATATGGCAAACCAGCTTCTGAAAGTCAAGAAAGTGGCATAACTCCATTCTACAGAATATACAACTAGAAGGAAAGCGAAGAGAAGGTAGAAGAGGTATGCCAGAAAGAGAGATAGGTAGCATGCTGATCTTGTCGACCAAATCTTACAATCCAAAAGAGAAATCAAATAAAGAACAAGCGAATTAAAAAATGAATACCCTCAATTGCATTCCAGGAAGAAGAGAGATATAAAAGAATGAAACCTGGTTATAGATGTTTGGCACAGCCATAGAACCGAACTCTGGTTCGAGCTTCCACCACCATGCTTCTTCCTCGAATTCTTGATTCTCTTCCCATTCCTTCCCTCCTTTTAAAAATAATAAATCAAAATAAATAAAGCTCTTCCGCTTTCTTTTCTCAAAAATCATCCTCCCTTATTGGTCCTTTTCCATCTTTTAAAAGCACAACTTATCTACAATTTTAATTAAAAATAAATTATTTACACAAGATATTTTCCACATAAGATTTTCTAATTTAATATTAATAAAATGATAATATTTAATTATCCTCATCAATATTAATTTTAAATAATTATTTATATTTTTAATTAATTAAATACTTTTTAATTTACAATATATTTAAATTTAACATTTAACTAACTCACAATTAAATCAAGTAACAAAGCAACATTAATTGATTTTATTAAATACTTTTTAATTTACAATATATTTAAATTTAACATTTAACTAACTCACAATTAAATCAAGCAATAAAGCAACATTAATTGATTATCTTATAAAATAAGATTAATTAATTAAACACTAACCATAAATTAAATAAATACTCAACAATCAAACTACACAACAACAAGGACATAAATTTAGTCATGACACAACAACTTACAATAGGATGACGGACTTGGGACGGGGATACTTCCAAATCTACTCCCTTTTTCAACATTTTACCCGTTGGGCTAATTTAATGCTCGCCTTGTCCTACCGAAGCAGGTGGAATCGAGACTTATTCCTGCAAATCCTGCATCCAAATAAATGTCAAGTAGCACATGTATATATATAATCGAAAACATGCTATCATGAGAAGGAATTACAGTGTAGAAGGGCACTCGTAAACGAGTGGTGCTACACTGTCCTCTCACCACATCTATTCTAACAATTACAATATCAAATGTGAAATACATTTCTAACTAAACTGATCATATGCTAACATGATTACTTATCTACTTCAATATTGAATTCAATTAACATCATCATTAAATCATCACATTGACATAAAAACATTAAGGAGAAAACATTACATAATAAAATAATCCAAACACTACATACAGAGTATCATAAATCATAATAATAATATCAATTGTAGCAATCAACTAAACTACGCACCCACACACACCAGGTCCGTGAATTAATCATCATCACAAAATAGTATCACACTAACATATAAAAGTATCAAATAGTAGCAAATAGTATTAGCAACATGGGGGTATTACATTCGATCAAGGACTTAAATATCTAGTGCACTCATATTTTTCATTTTTTTTTTTATAATTTTCTCTTTTTCCATATGTACAAAACAAAGAGATTGATTTTCAGTACAAAACCTACATTCACAGGAAATAAAAAAATAAATATAATAATAAAATAAAATTTATTTAAAATTATAATTTTTGGAATCTTATAATAAGCACTAAATACTTTAAAAAAAGAATTTAAATGAATTATTTGATCCCTAAAAAGGTAAATCAAAAGTGGTTTTTTATCAGCATTTTGATATGTGTATAGGAGACTCTGTTATAGGTATGGTTTACAACTAGCGGGGTTCTATCCAAGGGGGTTTGATCTAAGGTAGTTTGATCAAATATTCTTCAGTTGGAATAATTTAAATGGAACTTTTAAAACCTTAAATCATTATATATTTTCTAAAAATATGTGATTTCAGAAAAAATCATAATCTCCCAGAAATTGTAAACCAGCTTTGTGGGATAACCCTTATTTGTGCATTAAAATGTTAACAAGAAGAAATGAATATTTGAATGTTGTGCCTTTAGGTGAAATGAAGATAATTCTTTCTCCATTCCCTTCTCTACTATAGGCTCCATCAAAGTACATTTTCCATATGCCATGTTCATTCTTAGAGACATCCTTGGCAATTGCATCTGTGTTTAATAATTTGGTGTTTGAGTGTTAAATTCTAAAAATCCCTACATCATGGAAGCAATTCATTTGATTGGGATCAAAGAGTTTGATGACATGTTCATACCTAGGCTCCCTATATAATTTTACTTCCTTCTCATTTAGAGGATCATGGCATAAGACAAGTCTAACTGAACATTCCCACTAACCGCTAAATTTTCAATTTCCTTAATAGTAACATCCCATGCAAAGGGGGAGTATTTACCATAGTAATGTTTGTCCTATATGCTACCTCTGGATACGATTCCAGCTTCAGTTTTACATCCCATAGATACTCCTACTATAGGGATTAATCTATTATCCATGGCATAACATTTAACATATGTAGTATTCACCCATAAACCCAAATCTTTCATGACAACTAGGGGCATGATGTTGATTGTTTCCCCTAAGTCAATCATACAATTCTTCACCAGCTTGTTGTTGATCACCAACATAGTGTAGAATGGATCTACTTGTGAAGGATTCTTTGTGAGTGTATCTCCCAAATATACTTTTTGTGCCTTTGTAATTTACCTTTCCATAACATTTACTTCTTTCTTCTAATCCTTCTATTTTTGGGATGTGTTGGTGATCATTTTGAGGGATGTATCTCTAAATTCCTCAATATTCGTCAACTCCATTAAAGGTATTGTCATTATTGTTTGAACCAATGCTTGGGCCATGTTAAATGAAGGGAAAATGATCCCTTGTCCACTCTTCTCAATTTTAGTAATTCTTTTCCCCTCATTTTGGACTTTGTCATCTTTTAGTGTTTTCTCAAGTTCAATGTATGTAGTATGCTTTTGAACATCTTTCTAAGGTTTCTTTAATTCACCCTTCTTCTAATTATATGGAACATTCTCCTTGTTCTTTTTTTCTTTGATGAACATGCTTCTTGTTGTCCCTTGATCTCCATCCGTGTGCTTACTTCTCAAGTTGTATCTCCTCCCTTTTACCTTAGCTACAAATTTTGTCTTGATAGCTCTCTTTTCTTCCTATGTTGGAGTCCTCAACTAAAACTGATTTATTACATTCTATGCATATGTTGATTCTTATGGGTTTTCTTCCTGATCATAAAACACCTCTTGCTCCATATTCACATTGTACTTTTGACTGTCGAAATTATATTCATATCCTTCTTTAGAGGAAGAGTATCCTTCCTCATTTTGATAGGCCCTCTATCTTAGCATGTTTACAGTGTAACCATCCCTGTCTTGCTCTTGTGACCACTCATCTTGAAAAGCTTGAGCTACTGCACAATGTTCAGGGTCATGGGGTCTATGGAAAGGTGAACACCATGGTGTAGTGTCTAGTGCATGTGCTCCATGCTTCTTCAAGGGATCAGGAGTCTCCTTCCAATTTGATCTTGCTACTAGCTTTCCATCTTTCCAAGTAGTATTATAAGGCATTCCATCTAGTCATGGTCTTTCATTTCTATATTGATTTTCCTATCTATTATGGGAATTGTTGGGGTTTTGTGGGATCCTAAGGTTGTCCCTTTCTCCAGTCATGTTTGTAGCATTTCTATTATTTTCAATGGTTAGGGATGCACTTTGTGCCTCAGTCAAAATTCTAGGGCACCTATTCCTGAGTTCATACCCTATTTTGAGATCAAATTCCTTTAGATAAATACTCAAGGCTATTAGATAAATGAATTTGGATCCATGTGGTATTTATTATAGAGCTTAGAGAACCTTTGATTAAAATCATAAACTGATTTGTTCTAGTTTTTCTGAATACTTATTAGTTCATCTAGAGTGAATTCAGGAGCACATTGATTTCCATATTGCTATAGAAATTGATTTAGAAAGTCTACTACAAAGATGATTAAAGCATTAGGAAAGCTGTTGAACCATTCCCTTGCTTCTTTAGTTAGGGACATCATGAATGACCTCATATTTCACATCCTCATGTTCCATGCCTATGTCTTGCACAAAGGCATTAGAGTTTTTGATATGTTCTTCAATTGTTGTTACATTATTCCCTATGAATTTGAGGACAATGTTTCTCTAGTTGCTATCAATTGAACATGGATATAATTGGTATCCTGATAAATCAAATTTTTTGCTTATGCTCATGGGGTTTTGTGGATAAGGATTCTAAGTTGGTGGAATGGGGTAATACTAATATCCATGATGAGAATGTTGGTACACATTTTGTTGGGGATTATGTTGAGGGTACTATTGTGGGACATGATGGTGTGGAATGTATTATTGTCCAGGTGGTAGAATATTGGTATTTTGTGATGGTGGATTTTGTGGTACATGATGTTGCATAGCCTGATTTGACCTTCCAGTTGTGTTATGGGGTGCTCTTGAAGAACTTGGACTACCTATATTTTTGGATGACCCTTGTGTATTGGTATTGCTTCCTTGTTTATGATGTGGGATGTATTTGGGTGGTTTAGGTTTATCAACATCTAAGTGGGATATTTGTTTGTTCAGATCTAGACTCCTTTTTATCAACTACTAGTTTTTCTTAGGCCCTTCTTCCTGCCATTTTATGTATTCCTCTATTTCTTGAGTGGTCATCCCATCATAATTCTTAATAGGAAAAAAAATAATCATAGAGGCATGTTGGGATCCTCCTTCCTACTATAATGAAGATCTCTTATCATAATCCCTCTATATTTGATCCCTTTCTTCCTGTAATTGGGCAATAAATTTATCTATTTTCTATGGATCAATGTTGAGGTGGATAGGAGGACTATTGTTACCTTTTCCTAGTGGAGTTCGGGGATCCTTGCATAGACTATCTTCATGATGTTCTAACCCATGCAATGGATGAAAAATGTTGTGGAATGTAGGTGGTTTTTCAAAGGATTTCTCTTGATCAGTGAATGTTGTGTCTTGTCTTTTAGATGTTGCTTTGTTCTTGTTTGAGTCTAACTTTGAAATAGGGGATCCATGTTTATCTGTCCACCTAACATTGTTCTTCTTGGGGCTCTCTTGATGCAAATATCTCCTGCCATTCATGTTGGATGATATGGTGTATCTTTTTTGTCTATGGTCTATCCTTTCTAATCTGATGTTCACTTTATCAATCATAAAAAGTTTCTGAGTTGCCACCTACCTTTTCATGAGTAGAAGAGTTTAGGACTTTGAGTGACTTTTTCCTTTTCCCAGTGGAGTCCTCAATCTATTATGATGCTTTTGAATGAATCTATGATGGATGAATTGTGTTCATAATTGGCTTGATCCATAGTAGAGTCACAAATTTGTTAGGTCTCAAAATTGTAGGTTTTTAAACAATAAGAGGGTGCTCGTCTCTTAATATACTTTTGGCCCATGAATGAGGAAAACAAGGTTTCTTACCTCCTACTCTTTAGGATCTTGCAGACCTAGGTGGGTATACCTAAAAAATAGGGCATATTTAAAGTTGGTTGTGGCTCTTAAATTGGGAAATCTACTCACTATGGCACATGATGGTGGAGTAGATGTAGAGCTTGATAGCTAGTTCCTACTGAAGGTATTTGTAAAATCAAGAGTGTTAGTTGTATTTATATGAAATATACAAGATATTACCAATTCCTACTCCTATTGGGTGAATGAAGTGAATGAGTGGATGGTGATTATGGAGATAAAATTGTAGGATAAGTAAACCTATTATTCAGCTTAACTCAAACTATTGGGAACTTGCGATGTCTGCACCTTGTGCAAACATGCAAGTTCTTTTATTATAGTACTCTTCTTTAATAATCCTAGTATTATCCCAAGTTACTATGAAAGCATGTGAACCATATATTTTCGTGGTTTAGGATGCTATGACTCTCTTGGTCAATTAGGGTTTTTCACCTAAAGGAAAAGAGATATATCCCACACAAAGTCTAGGTGGTTCACTCAAACTAGTGGAAGTAAAATGAAAGTATGCCTAAATTCAATGCTCTAAATGCAAAGGGTTGATAAAATAGATTGATTATTTATGAAAAACTAAAGAAGTATGAAGTGATTGAAAACACATTGTAGTATGCAAACATAAATAAAATGACCTAGAAATGAACCTAAATTGTAACAGTAATGAATGAAATTGAATGTGTGCACTTGAGAACTTGCTAGAGATTGGAAATGGCTTCTAGAATGTTGTTGATGCTAGAAATTTGGCCTACATGAACTCATTCACCATTCTTGGTAAATTAGTCCTAGATTTGGGAAACTATTCTGGAGCTCGTTTTGGAAAAATGAGTATCCAAAAATGTAGAAAACACTTTTCGGATCTAAAAATGGGATTCATTCACCACTAATTGTGAATGAGTCTACTTCTAAATTTTTTAAAATACAAAAGTGGAAATAGCATCCCTCGATCTACAGTTTATCTCTTGATAGGTGTCTACCTTGGAAAGTCTGATTTCTAGCATTGTAGTTGAATTTTAATGGATATTTTGTCTTGTTCAATGAAGATATGACTTAAAAAACTTTGTAGCCTAATCCTTAATATTCCTAAATATGTAAACACACAAGAAAATAAGGAGAAATGTTTGATGTTAGGGCATGGGGGTTTGCCTTGGTCAAACCCATTTTTAGGTAATTAAACCAAATAAAGAGAGAAGATGAAGCATGAACATGAAATGGAGAGATTAATACCTTGCCTTGATGATAGATCTTGGATTGTTGCAATACTATGAAGGATCTACCCTTGAATGTCTAAAAATTCTATCTTAATGACTTGTAATGCAAAAACCCTAGCTTGCTTGATTTAAGAACTTGATGAATGAAAAATGAATAATGAAGTTGATTGTGATTTAGGGTTTGGAGCTTGTATTTATAGGAAATTTCACCTTATTTTCCTATTAATTTGATCCCTAAGACTGACATGGAGGAGAAATAAACTTAAAATCCAAAATTTCTTGCTCAAAACTTAAAAAAGACCCAAATGGGACTAATTCACCACCTTGGCTGAATTAGTTCCACCTGGTAGGGACTTAGTCCTAGAGGGGCCCTTTTAATAGCTAGAATATTGGGGAATGAGGAATTTTATTTCTTATGTTGATTTCATCAGGTATTTAATCAAATTATGGCTTGGGATGCACAATATGGGGTCCATAGGGGCCTATTAATGATTATATAAAGGTCAATTATGGCTTGGGACACAAAATTGAATGTGAAAGTGATTAATTACACTTTATAACACTAAAATGGGGTCCACATAGCCTAGAAAGGTGCACAATCCAATGTGAATGTGTAGGACACATTACAACAATAGATTAAAATTAAATTTAGTTCACAAGCCTTCTTGATTGATGTGAAAATGCCATTAAATACATTTTATAATGTTGAATCACTTTACAACACTATTACAAAACATTGATAAATTCATTATATTCAATTTATAAAGGTCCTAGACCTAATGTGGATGTGTAAAACACCTCAAACACTAGATCAAGGTGAAATTAAGTCCATTTTATCATCAATTATTCCCAAAGCAAGAAGGTTTCCTTTTTTTATGGTACATTTAGTCCCCAATTTACTAAGAGGATGAACTTGCTTCAAACTCACACTAAAGTAGACATTCAAGAGAGATCCTAGTGTACAGATGCAGATGATAAAGGATGAAAAAGATCAAGAAGGTAGTGAAGCCCCCAAGATCCAAGATCCTGAGTCAGATCATCAAGATACACAATCATGCAATGTCAAGAACTAAAGGAAATAAAAATGGGGTGGAAAAGATGCGCTCACTCGGGAGCACAAAACATTAGGTGGTTCATGAGGTGAGATGTCCCTAAGAATTTGTTTAGTGACAAAGTCATGCCAGTGTGTTGAATTCCCACCATATAATGAGAGTCATGCCAGTGTGCTGGCTTCCCATTATACTAACCATACCAAAGTTATGCACCTAATAACATTGATAATAAACAACAATGCAATTCTTTTTGTAAATGTTTGTAAATATGTAAGGAATTTTGATAAAGGGGATTTTTCTTTGTTCATGTACTAAGGTCTTCTTCTTAGGAAGCAATGTGGCTAATGTCTCCAAGAGAGGACAAGTCATGGTGTTAGATCATTATCCATGGGATATGTCATTACCATCAGGCCACTTCAATTGATCATACACTCTTGGATGGTATCAAACCTAATGACACCACAAAGAAGAGGGCACATCACAAGAAAAAAAATCACACCATGAAATTTGCACAAAGATGTTGTCTATGTATGCACCCACTTTAAAGTGGTTGTTACACTAGTACTGTAAAAATTGCTTTAAAGTAGAAGAGGGTATGGCATCTTATTCAAAAAGCCTTATTTGTTTTCAATAAGCCAGCTCATGAAGAAAAGGGAGTATGTCACATGCAAGTAAATCTTAATACATGTCATCCACATCCCAAGCTTGATCTTATACATTCATGAAAGGTTAATGACTAGCCAAAAGAGACAACTACAAGTGACATATGGGGATAAGGATTTCTAACCTTTTTCCCCCATTTAGTGCAGGACAAGGGTGAGCCTAGAATAGATGATGGTATGCTACCCCTTGCGATGGATGCAAAACATGCAATAGTTAGTATGCTATTATCCTACAACTATTGCATGGCAAGGAGCAACAACTAATGTTATTTATTTGGATAAGGAAACAAAGATTCTGCTTGATACATGTTTAATGAGATATCTATCAATTTAGGATGTACCAAGGTTAGAGTTTTCTTAGAAGAATCTTTTTTGATAGTTTTGATGTTGAGTGAAGGTTTTTTGGATGGGTTGATTTCTATGAGAGGGAAATCATGAAGACCATGATTTTGTGCCTGTGTTTTAGCCTCTATGGGGATATGGAGACCTTGTTCTATAGCATCACATCCTTGTACAAGTTGCTTCATTAGTCTTTTAGGTTTGAGGTTGGTCGTGATTGTATATGCTTTGTCATATACATGAGTAATGTCATTGTAACTTGGTTGGTACAAAACATTGTGCATAGGTGGATAAAGAATGAGGTTGGATGTATTGTGAGCTTGTTTCTTACGTAATGATGGGTAAATAATGACAAGATTCTTAGGTGTGTCCAAAATAACTTCAAAAAACATAGTGGGATAATTAATGGTTGAATTTTTTTTAGTATCAATAGTGGTGATATGAGAAGAAGGCTCTATTTGGTTGTTTGTATAACAATAGTACTCCTTCTCTCTTTTTCCAATATAAGTCACCATCCATGAAAACATATTTAGAGGCATGTAACATCAAGGTTTTATTTTTATTTTCATTTAGGTGTTTAGGAAATTTTTGGTTCTTAGAGGCACATAGCTTTAGTGTACCATGTAGTTTTCTTTATGCTCACAATCATGGCTTTCTCCTCCCCTATGTTGCAGATTTGAGATGCTTCAAAATTTGACTCATTCATTAGCTTGGCTAGGCCTTGTCATCTTACTAATGCTAAAAATGAAATTTGCAAAAGTATAATACTATCCATAATTTCCATGAAATTAATTGATGCTAATGTGAATGATTTAAATATAATTTAAAATAATTGAACTAAAACAAAAAAGGTAACTAGAGCAAATAGTAACTTAAGAAACTGGAAACTAAATTTTCAAAACACTAATGCAAAATATGTAATGGGACTAAGTAGCCCAAGGTGGTGAATTAGTCCCAATGGGGGTATTTTTTAGGTTTTTCTAAATTTTATGATGGATGCTTATGTGCTTACTGTACAATGCAAATCTAAAACTGTGTAGATGCAAAATTTCACTGTTGGTTAGGAAAATAAAGTGCAATAATGCAAGCTTAAATGAACTTTTCACTAATGCATGTTGTAAAACCCAAGGATGTAATTAAAAAATGCAAAATTCAATGCAATCTAGTCCTAGGATGTAAAAGCACTTGAAATTAGAAGTAAAATGTTCTAAAGTTAGGCTCACCAAAATGTGGACAAAGATTTTGGCACCCTAAGACTCTTGCAATTATAGGGTTTTTCACCTAAAAGCATAGAGGTATGCCAAAATGGACAATGTCCCCACTCAAAATCAATGCAAGTATGAATGAAATATGCCTAAATATAATTTCCTAATGCAATGAACTAATGAAGGAAATTAATTATTAATGCAAAATCTAAGGAATGTAAGTTGTTTGAAAACACATTCTGATATGCAAAGAGATAAATTAAATGCGATATAGAACATGATAGAAATGCTAAATAGAAAGAGTAAAACTGGAAAATAATGAAGGATATAATGAATATTATAAATGTTGCTAAAATTATGGAAAATCTAATTTTTTGGCCAATTGGGAGACTTACGCCAAGTTGGACGACTTAGTCCTAGATTTGGGAAACTACTCCAGACCCTGTTTATGTCAAATGGGTATCCAAATATACAAAAACTTCTAAAAAATAGGTGTATTAGGACTAAGTCACCATTGTTGTAGACTTAGTCCACTTTTTTTCTTTTTGAAAATCCAAAAGTGGAAATGAAAGCCTTCGGTCTACACTTTGTTTTCCTCTAGACCTGTGTCCTATTTTGAAACTACCAAATTCAGGCTTGAAAGTGAATTTTTGTGTAGATTTTGACCTTTCCAAAAGGGAAATGACTCCAACAAGTTTGAAACCTATTCTTCAATCATTTCCAATCCATCCAAACACCTAAATATGCAATCATGTGAAAGAAGAGAGAGAACATTCTTATTTTTATAGATTGGGGGTTTTCCTTGGTAAAGCCCCATTTAGGTAATTAAACCAAAATGATGAAATAAGATAATGAAAAATGAAACATGAAACAATGCAATTAGAAACTTTCCATGATGATAGATTTTGAGTTGCTACAACAATGGTTGAAGAATCTTGCTCTTCAATACCTTAGAAAGCTATCTTGATATCTTAGAATGCTAAAACCCTAGCTTGCTTGACTTGACAACATGGATGAATGATGAATTAATTATGAATTAGGGTTAAAGGTCTCCTTTTATAGAGGAGATTTAAGTGAATGGATAGAATGATGATCATGATCAAGGGGAAAGAATAAATGGGAAAATAATTTAATCAAGGGTGTATGTTAATTGAGAGAAGAAAGACATGGATAGATAAAGACTTGAGGTGGAAGATAAGTTTAGCATGGAAAAAGAGGTGATAGGAGAAATTAAATAATAAAGATTATTTAATTTAGGTGGCCAACATAGGAGAAATAAATATAACATTAATTTAATTTATTTAAAAAGAAAGATGAGAACAAATAATTAGATAATTAAATAACTAAAAATAATTATTTAATTATAGAGGAAATGTGGAGTGTTAAACATTAAATAATTAAAAACAATTATTTAGTGGAGAGGGAAGGGATAATTAAATAATTATATAATTGGGGACATAAAAAAAGGATAAATATAACATTTATTTAATTATAGAGAGAAAAGGATAATAAATAAAAAATAATTGAAATAATTATTTAATTATAGAAGAAGAGGGAAAAGCTAGCTTTTGAATTAAAATAATATTTAGTTCAAAAGTTGGGGGGAAAGGACCATCAGAATTAAATTTGCTTAATAAAAGTCTAGAAAAGCGTGAGAGTTATTTACAATTCTTTACAACACCTTTACAAGACATGCATTTTATTCAATTTGGAAGGGTCAAAGACCTAATGTGGATTTGTAAAACACCTCACACCACTAGATCAAGGTGATATTAAGTCCAATTTATCATTTATTATTTCAAAATCAAGCAAGGGAAAAGGGATACTTTTTCAATTCAACATTTAGCCCCTACTTTAGTGAGAGGATGAACTTGCTTAAAACTCACACTAAAGTAGACATTCAAGAGGGATCCAATCATACCAATATAGATGAAAAGGGATGAAAAATATCAAGGAATTGTTCAAGCCCATAGGATCTAATATACTAAGTCATACTAATATAAGTGAAAAAGGACACACACAAGGTGTATGACTTGCAACAAAACAAGATACACGATCATGCAGTGGGTATGTGCACGATCATCATGGAAAAATCAGGTCCTTAAGTGGCAAAAAATTCAAAAAAATCAGAGTTAGGAAAATTGACGTAAAAATTTGAATAAGTTATCTATATTATTTCAAAAATATGTAAGAATAATTTTGTAGAAAATTGAAGTAGTTTCTAGTTTCTTTTTTCTAAAATAAATCTATTTGGTGAAAATTTGAAATTTCAATGAGTAGTACTTAAATTTTAGGGAAAAATAAGAAGTAGGTGTCTATCTAACCACCCTAACCACAATAAAATGATAATATTTTTTATAATATTTTAGATATAAGTAGAGGACTCATGTCTTGATGTGGTGCATATTTTTTGTAATTTTTTTCCTAGTAAATAATTAATTATGAGTTTTTTATTACAACTTTTAAAAAATATAAAAACTCGTATGTATGACCACCTTAACTTGGTCAAAACTTCATGAAATTAAATTTTATTTTTTTAATCCTATAGTATGTGAAGCATGCATATTTCAGATTCAAAAATATGATACCGTTTGAAAGTTATAGATGTTTTTAAATCAACCTATCAATCAAGACTTTACTTGTAATTTAAATAGAAAATAAATAATAATTATTTGTTAAATTCAAAGTAAAGCATAATTTATATTGGTGGAAAGCTGAGAATATCCTTTAAAAACCCTTTTCGTTTCATCAATTTTGGGTTAAAAAAAAGTCATCAGCCACTACCCTACAAATACCCATCATATTGCCACTTTCTGGCCCATCATGATCCTACACATACCCTAGTGACAAGAAATAAAGGAAAGTAAAATGAGGTGAGTCAAAGATACACTCACTCTAGGGCCACAAAGGATCAAGTTGTTCATGGGGTGAGTTGTCCCAAAGAAGTCGTTTAGTGAGAAAGTCATGCTAGTGTGTTGGATTCCCATCGTATAATGAGAAATTCATGCTAGTGTGTTGACTTCCCATTATACTAACCATACCAAAGTTATCCTCTTGATAACTTTGATAAGGTAACACAATGAAAATTATTTTTTATAAATGTTTTTGAATGTCATGTAAAATTTTTGTTAAAGGGGATTTTGCTTTGTTCATGTAAGGTTTTCTTCTTAGGGAGCATTGTGCCTAATGTCTCCAAGAGAGGAAAAGTTGAGGTGTCATATCATTTCCCATGGGATGCCTCATTCACATCATTCCATGTTAGAAGATCATACACTCTTGGACGACATCAAACATAATGACACCACCAAGAAAAGGACACGTAACAAGAAAAAGGAAAATCATGCCATCAATTTTTTTCCAAAAGGTGTCATCTATGTATTCCCCCACTTCAAAGTGGTTGCTACACCATCACTCTGAGAAATTACTTTAAAGTATCTAATGATAAATGCTAAGAATACATAAGAGCCAATCTAGAAATCCCTATGCCAAATCATATGTTTCTAAATTGAACTACATCATGAATAAGTATGTCACATGCAAGTCAATTTAAGACATATTATCCAAATTCCAAGCTTGTTCTTATATGTTAATGAAAGGTTAACGATTAGCCAAAAGAGACAATGACAAGTGACATATGGGGATAAGGTTTCCTAACCTCTTGCCCCCACTTAGTGTAGGACAAGGGTGAGTCTGAAATGGATGATGATATGTTGCTCCTTGCAATGAATGTTTAGTAGCCAGGTTTAAACCTATCAATAGAGCTTCATACTATGTTATATTATTTCTGCACTCAAATGTTGGTAGAAATGAATATTTGAATGTAGTTCCTTTATCTGAAATGAAAACAATTCTTGCTCCATTCCCTTCTCTAAAACAAGCTCCATCAAAGCACATTCGCCATATGATGTGTTCATTCTTGGAGACATCCCTTGCAATTGTATCTATGTTTAATAATTTGGGGTTTGAGTGTTCAATTATAAAACTCCCTACATCATAGAAGAAATTCATTTTATTGGGATCAAAGAGTTTGATGACATGTTCAAACCTAGGCTCCCTATATAATTTGACTTCCTTCCCATTGAAAAGAATTGTGGAATAGGACAAGTCTAATTGAACATTCCCACCAACTGCTAATGTCCATTGCTTTGATAGTAACATCCCATAGTAAGGAGGAGTATCTACCACAATAATGTCCATCCTATATGTTGCCTCTAGATACGATGCCACCTTTAGTTATACATCCCATATCATTCCTACTATAGGGATTCTTTTATTATCCATATTTCCCATATTTAGTATCCACCCATAAACCCAACTCTTTCATGATAGCCAGGGGCATGATCTTGATTGTTGCCCCTGAGTCAATCATACAATTCTTCACTAGCTTGTTGTTGATCACCAATGTAGTGTAGAATGGATCTACTTGGGAAGGATTCTTTGTGAGTGTATCTCCCAAATATACTTCTAGTGCCTTTGTAATTTACCTTTCCACAACATTTACTTCTTTCTTCTAATCCTTCTATTTCTAGGATGTGTTGGTGATCATTTTGAGGGTTGTATCTCTAAATTCCTCAATCTTCATCAAATCCATTATAGGGATTGTCATTTTTGTCTAAGCCAATGCTTGGGCCGTGTAAAATGAAGGGGAAATGATCCCTTGTTCACCCTTCTTCCTTATAGTAACTCTTTTCCCTTCATTTTGGACTTTGTCATCTTTTAGTTTTTTCTCAAGTTTAATGCCTATAGTCTCCTCTTGAACATCTTTCTAAGGTTTCTTTACTTCACCCTTCTTCTAATTATATGGAATATTCTCCTTCTTCTTTTGTTCTTTAATGAACATGCTTCTTGGTGTCCCTTGATCTCCATCTGTGGGCTTACTTCTCAAGTTGTATCTCCTCCCTTTTTCCTTAGCTACAAATTTCATCATGATATCCCTCTATTCTTCCTCTATTGGAGTTCTTAGCTGAAATTGAGTTGTTGTATTGTATGCATATGCTGCTTCTTGTGGGTTTTCTTCTTTATAAAAAAAAACCTCTTGCTCCATATTCACATTTTACTTCTAAGTATCAACATTATATTCACATCCTTCTTCATAGGAAGAGTATCATTCCTCATTTTGATAGGCCCCCCATCTTAGCATGTTTATAGTCTGGCCATCCTTGTCTTGCTCTTGTGACCACTCATCTTGACAAGCTTGAGCTACTGCACAATGTTCAGGGTCATGGGGTTTATAGAAAGGTGAACATCATGGCATAGTGTCTAGTGCATGTCCTCTATGCCTCTTCAAGGGATTAGGAGTCTCCTTCCAATTTGATATTGCTATTGGCTTTCCATCCTTCCCAGTAGTATTGTAGGGAATGTTAGTCTTGGTCTTTCATTTCTAGATTGATTCTCCTATATATTCTAGGGATTTTTTGGGTTTTGTGGGATCGTAAGGTTGTCCCTTTTTTCATTCATCTTTGCATCCTTTCTATTATTTTCAATGGTTAAGGCTTCCTTTTTTGCCTTAGTCAAACTTCTAGGGAACTTGTTCTGCAGTTCATACCTTGTTTTTAGATCAAACGCCTTTAGATAAGTACTCAAGGCTACTAGATTAGTCAATCTTGATCCATGTGGTGTTTTATTATAGAGCTTGGAGAAAATTTGATTGAAATCATAAAATTATTCTTTCTTATGTTTCTGAATACTTATTAGTTCATGTAGAACAAATTCTGGAGCACATTGATTTCCATATTGCTCTAGAAATTGATTCTGCAAGTTTGCTACAAAGGTCATTGAAGCATCAAGCAAGCTATTGAACTAATCCCTTGCTTCTTCAGTTAAGGACATCATGAAAAACCTCATATTTCTCATCCTCATGTTCATTCATATGTCTTGCACAAAGGCATTGAAGTTTTTTATATGTTCTTTACTTGTTACATTATTCCCTATGAATTTGGGGACAATGTTTCTCTAGTTGCTATCATTTGGACATAGATATAATTGGCATCCTAATAAATCAACTTGTCTATTTATGCTCATGGGGTTTTGTGGATAAGGATTTTGAGCTGGTGGAATCAGGTAATACTGATATCCTTGTTGAGGCTATTACTACACATTTTGTTGGGGATAATGTTGAGGATACTACTATGGGACATGATGGTGTGGAATGTATTCTTTTCCAGGAGGTGGAATATTGTATTTTGTGATGGTGGATTTTGTGGTACATGATGTTACATAGGCTGATTTGACCTTTGAGTTGTGTTATAGGGTGTTCTTGAAGAACTTGGACAGCCTAAATTTTGGGATGACTGGCACCTCTCCTACATACCAACCTAAAAAAAATCCACCTTAGAACATGAAAGAAGAAATCACATGTGTGCTGGATAGGACAATCCTAATAGAAAGGGAATGGTATCACCAAAAAAAAAAATGGAACAATAATCACTCTGATTCATCAACCTTTGAGGATATTCACCCACACTTTATTCATGGTGGAATTGATGAAACCGTCACCACCTCTTTATTAGGATTCCTCGATAGTACCAGGGGGAGAGGATAACAATTTCCCTCCGATTTAGTCTCACCATCACTATCTAAAGGGTTATTAAGAACCTCACATGGAGAATTGCATTCCTTTGGATAGGCCTTGCAATTTTCACTCTTCATCCATGCACTCTTTTCATATATTACCATCCTCTTCTCTCTCTGTTTGACTAATTCTTCCGAAACTATTTACTCTTTTGGATGGTAATTTTCCTTGGTACTGTATTCCTTGAATTTCCTAAATCTTACTTTTCCTTTTGGTCTATTAGGAGCTCCATGCATTCCAGTTGTATTGCTAAGACCTCCCTTAGGCTTAGACAAAAACAACCCCTTAGATTCCTGAATCATCATCACATACCTACTTTCCTAGAATCTCTACAAACTTCTCAGGAGAATTCAATTCCAAGGGTATGTGCAGGATCATGATGGGCCAAAAAGTGACAATATTATGGGTATTTGTAGGGTATGTGGCTGGAGAATTTTTTTTACCCAAAATTGATGAACCAAAAAGGGTTTTTAGAGGAGATTTTCAGCTTTCCACATTGGTTTTAATTTGAATTTAATAAATAATTATTATTCATTTTCTATTAGAATTAACTTGGAAAAAAATTCTATGTATCACATCCGACATGAGTCCTCTACTTATATATAAAATATTATAATATTATCATTAACGATATCACATTATTTGAATCTGAAACATGCATCACATTCTATGCTTCAATATAGGATTAAAAAAAGAAAAATTAAATTTCTTGAAGTTTTGACAAGTTAAGGTGGTCAGGCATACGAGTTTTTATATTTTTTAAAAGTTGTAATAAAAAATCATAATTAATTATTTGTAACTTGGAAAAAATTACAAAAATATTCACATCCGGACATGAGTCCTCTACTTATATATAAAATATTATAAAAAAATATTATCATTTTATTATGGTTAGGGTGGTCAGACAAACACCTACTTCTTATTTTTTCAAATTTAAGTACTACTGCATTGAAATTTCAAATTTTCACCAAATAGATTTTATTTATTCTTAAATAAACCTAGTAGTTTAGAAACTATAGTCAATTTTCTATAGATTCTATTCTTACATATTTTTTAAATAATATAGATAACTTATTCAAATTTTTATGTCAAGTTGCCTAACATTGATTTTTTTGAATTTTTTGCCACTTAAGGGCCTATTTTTTCCATGATGATCTTGCACATACCCCCAACACAATTTTTTATCAACCTTTGATCCTCATTAATTGTAAAATGAATTATGACATCAAAAATCACTCAAGTAATCTTCATTAAATAGGCCATTTGAAGCATGCAAGATTAATGACTCGAAATCTCCTTATGCGAGCAAGTTGGTAACTTACAACTCAAGATTGAATGTAACCCATTGCTTTTAAAGCAATTAAAACTTAATCTATGCAAAAAAAAAATTCCAACTCAAGTGTTGTGATCTATCAATTAGCATGTATCACTTACCTAATCCATGCTTTCATTATTATCATCAAAGTACATAAGGCCAGTTTAGAGAGAAAATTTGCTTGCACGCTTCCTCGCTTCATCGTTGATCCTTCCTTAATCCTAAGGTGCTTATTAGTGATGAAGTTACTTATGTGATTTCTTTTTTTTCATTAGTTCATCCTACTTTAAAGCTTTATCAATGGTCCTCAATCCTCTCATTTATTTTATTTTTCTTTATGCTAAATCTTTAGAATTTTCCATGTAGCTTGTTCCATGTAGTGAAAATCGCTTGTCATTGATTTAGTTTGTCTCTACCCTACTCTATCAGCAATGCAAATATCCCAACTGTTCATTAGCCCCTAGTTCCATATCCTGACAGTTTGTCACATTTATTCTTCTATCATGTGTCACTAATTCAAACCCTGCTCTTAAGATTGTATTCATGATGGAAGATGTTGTGCCAATACTATATTTTGGACACATGTACCTACATATAAAAAATGGTGCCAAATATATCACCCATAAGATCATATCAAAATTAGTGAAAGAAAAACCCTTTTAGAAGGCACCCATCACTTATCACCAATTTAGAACAGAAGTTTTGATATAAATTTATGATGAGTGATAAGGATTTTTTTCATCACTAATTCTCCCCATATATTGTGCAAGCAATTAGCGATGAAGGGTTTACATTATTTATAGGGCTCATAGCACATTGCTAATGTGAAAACTACCTTTTATAACATATTCGTGATCACATGGTGAGACAACATATTGCTTCTCGCTATTACAAATTTTCTTTTTAATGGCCATTTAGGATGGGTGATAGGAGCATAAGGCTAAGAACACCACTCATCGCTATTAAAAATTTGAGGTATCGAATGCCATTAGCGATGAGCAATATCAAAGGAAAGTACGGCTCATCGCTCATTGCTATTTCAAGGTGTAAACCTAAGAATAAATCAGTGATGAGCAACATACTTACAAGGGAGATTGGGACTTAGATGAAAGTTTTAGGCACGTGCTCATATGTTGTTCTTATGAAGGGGACCTCCTAGGACAAAAAATAACTCAAAAACCTCTAAGTCATAAAATATGAAGAGCATAAGGGCTCAAGGATCCTTATCAAGTTTTATAAAATAGAAAGGTATGAACCTAGAAGCTAAGATAGGGAAAGTTGCCAGGTGATAATGAATGACTAACAAATACATTAAAGTAACCGAAAATAGGTAATAGGGAGTCAATGGCCTAATAGAATAATAAAACCTTTTGCATATAGCAACTCTATGTCCAAATACAATAAGGGCTTTAACATGGAACAAGGAATTTTTTTTTGGAGGGTTCCATCAATGGATCCAACTGGGGACACATACCTCTTGTAGGCATGGTGAGAGCTTAGAATTTTAGGTGAAGTAGACTAGGCACAAAAACAAAAGAAACAACATATGTAGAAAATTTACAAAGGAAAAGGAGACCTGAAAAGGGAGATCCAATCTCCACCCCACCAACAAAAAACTTTCAAAGATGAAAACTATATTATGAATCCCTCAATTCAACCAAGTTTTACCCTCCTGATTGGTGGCACTAAGCCACAAAAATGTTGAATAACCTCCAGCCTCTATAAAAACCCATCTTTCTAAAGGAGTTGATGTTTTTCCATTCACATTTTTCCTCATTGTACCACTGAAGTAAGAGAAATTTTAATTCTGTCAGAACAAATGTTAGGCATCCTTTTAACAAGTGAGAGTCTATCTAATTATAATCTTTGTTATCACCATTTCTCACAACCTTTCTGAGTATAAAACTGCCAGTGCAACTTTCATCATCTTATAGTGTAGAGTTAGGCATAAAATGAAAATTTTTATCATCACATGACACATATGTGTTATATTCATAATATGAAATATGTTTATTCTAGAAGTAAAATTCCTTGCTATTCATCTCATTGTCATGCTTTGTCAAAATGCCCTCCCACTTAACTAGAAACTGAAAACATTCATACTCCCCTAAGTAATTGACACCTTGATACTTGAATTTATCTTCAATACTTGCATCAAAGGTAATATATTCATAAAAAAATCCCTCAAGAAACACATAAATGTGTTTCTTCGTATGCTCAAGACTATATTCTAACCTTATATTAGATGTATCATCAAAATCCTCAACAAAGAGTGGATTATATTTACACCAATAAAGATTATTATTTCTTATCTCTAGTGAAGATGAAGGCTCATCATACAATGGATTTTCTATTACACTTATTGCTGATATAAGAACCTCATTTTTCTCAACATGGATGTCTAATTCCTCCAAGTCATTACAACATCCAAAATCATTGTAGTTATTAGAAGAGAAAATAAACACATTTTCTAATGCACTTACATCATTATCAGCACATTTCTCATCCATAGAAAATGATTCTATTTATTCTTCATTAGGACACTCACAATCAATAGAGATTTGACCATACTCAATGCTATCATTATTACGGCAATAGGAGGATTCATTAGCATTGCAACTTTGTTCAAAATTTTCAGATTAAATGCTTAGTCTTATGTCATCCATAGGAGCATAGGTAATGGACCCTTCAACAAAACTGGAACCACACCCTTCATTTGGCTCATTGAAGTATATATCTTTAGCCATTGCTCTACTATCTTCCTAATCATCTGATATCTCGCTGCTCGATTCATACAAAGCAATAAAATTATTATCATTGAAATTTGAAGACCTGATGTCTTCTTGATGATGTGTCTGGGGATTAATGAGATCAGTATTATAGAATGTTGTGCAACCTAAAACAATAGGGGTGCAAATGCTTCTATATTTATTTTTGACATTTGGTTTACACCATCCATTAACATTTGGCATTCTATGGTAGCGAACACTTGTATCTAAGTGATTCCTTTTCATCCCATATTTCAAGTTGTTTTCAATGTTCATGGGTATCACATAGGCCTAGAATGTAAGGTTTTGGGGTCTTTATCTTTCAGCAGATAACTTATCTTTTTATCAAAAAGCCCTAAATAAACAACCAAACATACTACATCACTTAGATCCAAAACATCTAGAATATCCCTTAATTTTTTAGAAAATCTTTGGTTAAATGTTGGGACTAGCTCATCATCTTCTTTCTCAATGTTCATAAATTTATTTAGCAAATAGCCAACACTAGTTCTTTCACTTAACTACTCCATGAACACTACTTTGAACTCACTCCAAGAATGGACAGAGTATACTAGTAAATCAATCTTGAACCAATCTCTTGAATCTCCCTTTAGGGAATGAACAAATAACCTCATGATCACGTCCTCATGATCTATCTCATAGTCATCCATTAAATTACTAAATTCTTGCAAATGCTTACTTGCTGACTCACTCTTTGTACCACTAAACTTTGGTAGCTCATTTTTTATTTCAAAAGGAATAAAATTTGGGTAACCAAAAATGCCATCAAAATTTATGGCCATATAAATTTTGATGCTAAAAATTCTTTTATTACATGACAAGTCTTGAGCACTATACATTGTTACATTTGGTTCCATATGGGGATGCATAGTATGATGATAAATTTTCTTATAGCTATACAGGCCTTTTTATATCAACTTTGTAGTTACATTGGGCATCTTAGACTTATTTTACAACATGACCTTAAGATTTTACAATTCAAAATTCTATCTCAACTTGCTTAAGGTCCTCTAAATGGGTTTCTTCAAAAATATTTAACACTTCTTTTCATAATAGATACTACAATTTAGTAATACAAAAGTATGCATAAAAATTTACTATTATTTTGTTCCTTAGTGCTTAATCATTGAATAGTGAATCAAATTTTTACAAGACTTACAAGTATGGTTTTCATATACAAGTTTTAATTTCTTGAAAAATGAAAACTAAAGAATACCTGGAAACTTGGAGCAGCTGTTAACCTTTCTTCTTGACTAAATTATTTTGTAGATCTTGAGAATTTCTTCAAATATTCAGTAGGTTCTTTGGATACAGTCGCCACCACTTTTTACAATACTAAACTTCAAGAAATATGAAGCTCCTTCAAAGATGAATATCCTTATGGGTTGTCTCCCACAACTGTCTCCCACAACAGAGTCAGACATATACCTTTTGAAACTTGCTCAACAGGAACATTTCCAAGTTTAGTAATTCCTTAGTATCTAAACTAGATGTTTGAACTCACCAATTTCCTAGCTCTAATAGTCTAAAACCAGAGATTCATAGTATATCCCTAGTGGAGTCACCATTTCTAGTGGTGATTTTTCCAACAAAACTGAATAATCCTTTGAGAAGTAGCCAACTCTTATGATGAAGAACTCTTAGGTTAATGGCCAACACAATGAGCATAGGATTTTAAAGTCTGTACTCCTTCACTTCAAGCTCTGTGATACCTAGGAGGGTAACCCAAATTGTGTTTTTGTCCAATATAATCAATTAGTAACACATTTATACACAAATTAATTCCTTTTATAGAAAATAAAATCAATTTCATTGAAGATTTGGTAGATTTTCAAATGAAGGATTAGCCATCTACTAGGAATTGAAAATAATTCCAATTTTACTATCCTTGAAGAGAATTTCTATTTAAGTATTATATTCTTAGAAATATAGAGCTAGGAACACTATATTTTCATCTTATGCAAGATTTTCTGACAAAATGACCAGTGTCTAATCAATTGGAGCAATGGAGTCAAGTACACAAGAGGATCAATAATATACAAATTACTTGTTTAAGAGAGAAAAAAACTATTTTTCTTATTTCTTTGCATTTACAAAAACAAATTGTACAAGAAACATTTACTTCTTTGTAATCCTAAGCCATTCCTTACAAATTTTATGACCCTATTCAAGCATTTGAATTAATTCTTTGAATTAAAGGTAAAAAAAGAGTAAAAGATTCAAATGAAATATTTGAATGCAAAATGATAACACCATTAGTATTTCTCATTCATGACTTTGAAATGAACATTCATAGGAGACTATTAATTCCTGTAATTCATGATTATTGTTTCGGGGTTTTTATAGATGACTAGGATCTAATGATGGGCCTAAAAATGGTTAAAACATACAATTTTTTATATGTTTTAAAAGTTGTAATAAAAGAATCATAATTAATTATGTACTTGGAAAAAATTACAAAAAAATATGCATCACATCGGTACATGAGTCCTCTACTTATATATAAAATATTATAAAAAATTAATTATCATCTTATTGTGGTTAGGGTGGTCAAATAGACACCTACTTATTTTTTACCTGAAATTTAAGTACTATTGCATTGAAATTTCAAATTTTCAAAAAAATAGATATATATATATTTTTAAACAAACTTAGTAGTTTAGAAACTACATTTAATTTGCTACAAATTCTATTCTTACATATTTTTGAAATAATATAGATAACTTATTGAAATTTTTACGTCAAGTTGCCTAACTCTATTTTTTAAAAAAAATTTGCACTTAAGGGATTTTTTTTTCCATGATGATCCTATACATACCCTTCGATATCAGTAATTTCTCTAAAAATCATTTAAGAATGTTACATACATGACTTATTATCCAAGAAAAACTAATAGCCTACTTCATAATTATATCCTAAGTGCCCTTTTTGAACTTATCTTTTACCTAGGACCCTTTTAAGACTTCAAAATATGACCTTTGTAATAAGCCATGAAATCCCTTTTTATAGGATAAGGGAGCAACAAGCATCAGGCTTAATTACATTTAAATTTCATTTCATTTTCATGAGAATTCAAGATATTATTATTTTGTTACATATAATCATTTGAGGAAAATAGGAGAGTAAAAGACCACATTCCACATTCACTAAATGAAGACATGCTAGCTCCTTGAAAAGCATAATTTGTTGTAACCTTGTTGAATCCTTATCCTTGGTGACCAAAGAAGAATCTCCAATAGTAGCTCTAGCACAAACCTGTATATTTTTCAGATACAATGTACATGCGACCAAGGCTAGCTAGTCTAGAACTTATCCTCCATACCATCCCAAAAACATTCACCCTCAACACATGAAAAAATAAATCACAAGTGTTGGATAGGACAATCCTAAGAGAAATTGCATGGTATTGTCAAAAAAAAAAATAGGGCATAATCATCACTCTGAGTCATCAACCTCAGAGGATATTCACCCACACTTTATTCATGGTGGGACTAGAGAAACCATCACCACCTCTTTATCAGGATTCCTTGAGAGTACCAAGAGGAGGAGATAACAATTTCCCACTAATTTAGTGTCATCCTCACTGCCTAAAGGGTTATTAAGAACCTCACATGGAGAATTGCATTCCTTTGGATAGGCCTTACAATTTTCACTTTTCATCCATGTCATCTTTTCATATTTTACCATCCTCTTCTCTCTGTGTTTGACTAATTCTTTGGAAACTATCTACTCTTTTGGATGGTAATTTTCCTTGGTACTGTATTCCTTGAATTTCCCTAATCCTCCTTTTCCTTTTGGTGTATCAAGAGCTCCATGCATTCCAGTTGTATTCCCAAGACCTCCTTTAGGCTCAAACAAACATAACCCCTTAGATTCTTGAATCATCATGATAGACCTACTTTCCTAGAATCTCTACACACTTCCTAGGAGACTTCCATTCCAACACAATTCTTTATCAACCCTTGACCTTGATTCATTACAAAATGAATTATGACATGGAAATCACTGAAGTAATCTGCATTAAATTGGCCATTTGAAGCATGCAATATTAATGACTCGAAATCTCCTTATGCGAGCAATTTTGTAACTTACAACTCAAGATTGAATCTAAGTCATTGCTTTTAAAGCAATTAAAACTTCATCTATGGAAACAACAATGTCAACTCAATTGTTGCGATCTTTCAATCAACATGTATCATTAACCTAATCCATTTTTTCATTATTATCGGTCAAATACATAAGGCCAGTTTAGAGAGAAACTTTCCTTGCACACTTCCTCAATTAATTGTTGATACTTCCTTAATCCTAAGGTGCTCATTAGTGATGAAGTTACTTATGTGATGGCCTTTTGTTCATTGGATCATCCTACTTTAAAGATTTATCAATGGTCCTCAATCCTCTCATTGCTTTTCTTTTGCTTTATCCTATAAATCTTTAGAATTTTCCACATAGCCCATTCCATGCAGTGACCATTGCTTGTTGCTGATTTAGTTTTCTCTACCCTACTCTATCAATGATGCAAATATCCTAGTTATGTTCATATGGCCTTGGTTCCATAGTCTGACTTTTGTTCACATTTATTCTTCTATTGTGTGTCGCTAATTCAAACCTTGCTCTTAAGACTATATCCACGATGGGAGATGTTGTGTCAGTACTAAATTTTGGACACATGTACCTGCATATCACCCATAAGATCATATCAAAATTAGTGAAAGAAAAACCCTTTTAGAACTTGGCACCCATTACTTATCACTAATTTAGAACTTGAGTTCTGAGATAAAACCATGATGAGTGATAAGGAATTATTTCATCAGTCATTCTCCTCATATATTGTGCAAGTAATTAGCAATGAATGGTTGACATTATTTATAGGGTTCATAACACATTGCTAATGTGAAAACTACCTTCTACAACATATTCGTGATCACACAGTGAGAGAACATATCTCTGCTTGCTATTACAAATTCTCATTTTAATGGCCATCTCCAATGGGTGATAAGAGCATAAGGCTAATAACATCACTCATCCCTATTACAAATTTGAGGGATCAAATGCCATTAGTGATGAGCAATATCAAAGGAAAGTACCGCTCATAGCTCATCGCTATTTCAAGGTGTAACCCAAAGAATAAATCAGCGATGAGCGACATAGTTACGAGGGACATCAAGACTTGGATGAAAGTTTTAGGCACATGCTCATAAGTTGTTCTTATATTAATGGGACCTGCTAGAACAAAAATTAACTAGAAAACTTCTAAGTCATAAAATATGAAGAGCGTAACGGCTCAAGGATCCTTACCCAATTTTATAAAATAGAAAGGTCCAAACCTAAGCTAGAAAAGGGTCAATTACTAGGTGACAATGAATGACTAATAGATACATTAAAGTAACTGGCAACAGGTAATAGGGAGTTAATGACCCAATAGAATAATATAAGCTTTTGTAAATAGCAACCTTATATCCAAATGCAATAAGTGCATTAACATGGAACAAGATTTTTTTTTTTTGAGGGTTCCATCAAGAATCTTATTAAAAAAATAAACTACAATAGTGACTACCTCCACACCAAAGGATTTATCTAGAGATTATTTTCTTTCACCATGCTTCTTTATATTTCAACAATATTTCTATTCTCTCAAAAATCTATTTTACTGTGGAGTGTATGAGGTGGTAAACTCTCTTTGAATAACACATGTTCTCTATAGAAATCTAAAAATACATTTGACCTATACTCTTCCAATTATTTGATATGATTTCCTTAATGAATTGGTTACTTGTTTTTCAAACTAAGTGTTTGAACTCATTAAACTTCTCAAAAACATTCTCTTTATCAGTGAAATAGTAGATCCACATTTAATGATAAAAATCATCCATGAAAAGAAGAAAATAATTAGACTTATTTAGTGAGAATGTTTCCATATAACGACATAAATCAATATAAATAACTTCAAGTGATTTTCTTTCCCTTCTAGAAAAACTAATTAGAAAATTATTTCTATGTTGTTTTCCAAATAAACATTATTCATATACTTCTTATGTATTATGAAGAAATAACAATCCATCAACCATATGTTGCTTCTTAAAAAATAATAAACCACAAAACTTTAGATTTCCATGCATTTGATGCAATAATTGACTATCATGTGTGCCTCTATAGTACTCGTGAGCTACTTGCTTGAAAAATATGAAGAGGAAGCATACGATCACTTGTCATACATGCCCGTGTAACCAATACATAACTTTGGGACTTATCCTTAATAATATATTACTTCATATAAATTAAACTTGATAATATTTTTCAAGCATCTTACCAAATGATAATAAATTATTTTTAGAGAAAGAACTAACAAGGTATTAGAAGTATGCTTAATTTTAACATTTTCAGTTGCTAATTCAATGGTTCCCTTTTGTTTAGTCCCATGTGATTTCTTTTCCTCTAAAACAATAGTACTATATAATGATCTTCATGCAAATTAATAAAAAAAAAAATTATTAGAAGTCATGTGTGAGGAACAACTAGAATAGATATGGGTAAGTGCACCAAGATGGTCGCACTTTTGTGGCCAAAAAAGAAAAAAACAAGCCATAACGCATTCGCATTATAACGCGTTCGAGTTATTTCTTTAAAAAAAAAGAGGCGCGAATCCAATTTTAAAAAGGCGCGAATCCAGTTTTAGTGCAATAAATAACGCGTTCTCGTTATAACGTGAGCGCGTTATTTAATCCTAAACGAACATATCTCTACTGGTTAATAACGCATTCTCGTTTGATAATTTGGCTTTTTTAATAGTCATTTTTAATTTATAAATTAGAGGATTAAGGGTAAAGGGATGAGCTAGAGGATTGAAGATGTAGATTTCTGAGATGCAACTAAATTGCCAATTTCTATGGATGTAATATTTTTTCAATTTTCTATTATAGAAACAACATTTTCAAATTTAAAAGCAAAAATCTTAAAATTTCTAAATCACATGATGATTACTTACATCATATATCTTAAAATTCTCATTTGATTTATCATAATCTTCAAATTTTATAATAAACTCATTAAAAGATTTATTTCCTTTTGATTCATTTTAATCTATTTAAATATTTTCAAAAAAAACCTTAGTGTTTGCAAGTTGGATATATATATGATCACCTTTGATATGTGCTGTACAAGAAAAGTCCATTATTTTGAATGTACCACACCAATTTCTTATCCTAGGGATAGATTAAATGACATAGTACACTTTGAACTAAGAACAAAAAGTTTCAATCAGACTTTCTAAACTTTTCTTTAATCCCTATTCTTATTTATTATTTAATGCATTAACATCCTCGTGTTCTTCATACCCTCTTCTACTAAAAATATCCCACAAATTCTTTTATATTTTAAATAAATTTTGCATTTGTGTACTACAATAAGTAGAATTTGGTCCCATAAAAAATAAGAATAAATAGTCTTGATGTATCCACAATATTTTCCATCTCAAAAATAAATTATTTTTAAAACTTAATCCCCCTTCAATCTCAAGATATGATAATATTTTTGCAAAAAATTCCAAAAAACTCTTTCCTTTGTAAATTCAAATTAAAATACCATTACCTGCCAAACTATACATCTTTCTCTGTATAATTTTTGTGAATAAAATTTTACTAAACAAAATAAAACAAGAGAAACCTAGTTTCTTATTCAAATGACATTCAATTGACAGTCTCCAACATCTATTTTTATTGACCCTTTATAGCTTCCATTGGTTGTGGCCTATTTTATCTCTTCATTAGCAACATGTTGTTGTGACTCCTTCCCTTTGTTCTTTATTATGAGAATACTACACCATACTTCCTTTTTATAGATAAATTTCCTCCTAGAATTGTCACTATTATGTTCAATTTTTCCATTCTACACAACCATATTCATTAATTTAATAGTAAAATTATTCTTCACACTATAAATTTTATCCTCCTCTAAGAAATTCACAATTCAATTACACATTGATCCATGTAATTTCCCTATATGGTAGTAGTTTTGAGCATTTGACATCCCATAGTATAATCTTCAATGCAACATTTCTACTCATACATCCAAATTTTTACACATAGAAATATAATTTTTTGTGGCTCTAATACCAATTGAAGGTATAAAAAATTTACAAATTAAAAAAATATAATGATGATCTATATATGATATACACACCAAAACTCCTTATCAATCACGAATAAAAAATAATTATTTATAAATAATTTTCTAATTTTTAATTTAATAACTATATCATAATCGATGATAGTTATCTTCTAACAAAAAATAACAATGTTTATTATCTTATAGTGAACTCAAATACCAAAACATAAAGTGACATATTGGGTTATATTAAAGAAGAAAAATAAACATATGACAATGAACCAACAAATGCCATTGGCAACCCAATTCATTCTCAGAGCATTTCAAGAGATGAAATTTCCCACTAAAAAAATGTTTGCCATTATCTTCAACACTCCCTTGTTATTAGGATATAGTGTAACAACAAATTTCATTTTAATATTTTTCCTTTCGTACAAAAAACACAACTCATTTTGTTGTTGGATGTCAAAATACATCATAAACCCTTATTAAAATAGAGTATTAAAAGGGAATACAAATTTGAGATTATATACCAGAGCACAAATTTTTTGAAGGTTGATTATGTTAGTTTAGTGTTAAATTTTATCTTAGGTTAATTACTTGGGTGGTTTTTTCTCATATAAGTTAATTTTACACCCATTTCATTTTTCATGCCTTTAAAAGGCCTATACAGTATGTAATTTATTATCTCAATTTATTCACTCATTGGTGAAATAGTATGTTGCTTCTCTCGTATTTGTGAATGTTTTTATTGTAAATGGTGATCCTAGGCTCGCTGGTCTCCAACAAAATGGTATCATAGCATCCCATTCTTCCCTACTTCCCTTGAGAGTTTTCATCAAAAAAAAATTTAGATCCAAATTGATATTCAATTTTTTCCAAACTTGTGATTTTTGGAGGTGATTTCGTTGTGGAAGAGGTGAAAATTTCCTTTACCAAGATGCTCCTTGCTCAAGGGGCTATGTGATAACACACAAAATACCAGGCACTCTTTGACCAACAAATTATATTGGGTGCCAAATTGTGTGCAAGTCATGGCATTCAAATCCTGCAATTAGTGACATGTTTCTAACAGATAGGCCTCAAATTTCATTTAAGGGAAGTGAAACCTGAGGAGGCATCATTGGGAGGCATGTTTTCATTTAGATTGTATCTATGATTTTCTTTTGAGGAGTTGAGGGATGCTAGAGAGAGGTTTCCTTTTCTATTGAAGATGATTGTTCTATGCATGAGGGGCCCAATTCTATGGTAAGAGGGCATGATTTTGTTATTACGAAGGAAATTCTTCATCTTTGGAGGTTGAGATTTATCCCCATGTCAGAAATTCAAAAAAGAGAGGTATTTTTTTGAAGATGCATGATTTCACTATGCAAAGGAGCACATTTTTTTTTAGGCATGATTGAAATATTAGAGGCCTGCATGATTTCTCCTTCTTGCTAGGTGCAGTTCCTACTAGGCATGATGATTAACTTTCACATTGTTAGTCGAGTCTTTTGGTTTGGGAGTACATGATTTACAATAAAACTTTATAATTTATAAATTTTCCCCTAAATATTTAGGCTTCTCATCTTCTATGTAGTGTTATAAGTGGGCCCATGGTTTTGAGGTTATTTTGATTGGAAAAATTATCCCACATTGGTGAAAAATAAAAAAAATTGTTCTTTTTATTTTGCAACACTCTCATTATTGCATGAGCTAAGCCTCGTGGCAGTGTGCTCAATGTGGTGGCTTGTGTTCTTAGTGAGCTGATTTGGTGCTGAAACCTCCCACAAATACATAGTAAGGTGTACAATGGGTATGTGCAGGATCATAATGGGCCAAAAAGTGGTGATAAGATGGGTATGTGGCTGACGACTTTTTTTTCATCCAAAACTGATGAAATGAAAAGGGTTTTTAAAGGGGTCTCGACCACCCAATATAAATTATGATTTACTTTGAATTTAATAACTAATTATTATTCATTTTCTATTTGAAAAAAATCTATAGCATTCAAATGGTATCACATTCTTTGAATCTGAAACATGTGTCACATTCTATGCTTTGCATACTATAGGATTAAGAAAAAAGCTGAATTTTATGAAGTTTTCACCAGGTTAAGGTGGTCAGGCATTCAAGTTTTTATATTTTTTAAAATTTGTAATAAAATTCATAATTAATTACTTGGAAAAAAATTACAAAAAAATATGCATCACATCCGGGACATGAGTCCTCTACTTATATCTAAAATATTATAAAAAAATATTATAATTTTATTGTAGTTAGGGTAGTTGGAACGAGCTGCTTTGTTTTCGCTAAATTTAAGTAATATTGCATTGAAATTTCAAATTTTCACCAAATAGATTTTTTTTAAATAAACCTAGTAGTTTAGAAATTACATTCAATTTTGTATAGATCCTATTCTTACATATTTTTGAAATAATATAGATAACTAATTCAAATTTTTACGTCAGGTTTCCTAACTTTGATTTTTCTGATTTTTTTGCCACTTAAGGGCTTATTTTTTCCATGATGATGCTACACATACCCCAATTGTTTTACTCAAATTTTTAAAATTCAATCCAATTCTTGAGTGATTTTTTTTGGATTTTGGAAAAATAAATCTCAAAAGGCTACATTGGTTGATTTTTCTTTGAGGTTACAATTTGGTGTATTTTTGGTTTTGGTGCTAGTTTTTTTCATGGCTACTCCTAATTCAATTTAAATTTTAACCCCCCATAACTACCATACCTGGAAGATTAAAATTCATAGGTTTCTCTAATCCGATTGATAACCAACCCAGTTTTACTAGGGAGTATGAAACATTTACTCACACAAACAAGTGTGAAGAAGTTGTGGGTTTGATATATTTGCATGTTTAGTCTTCTTTTCCATATTGAGGAGTGTAATACACCTAAGGAGGTATGGGATGAGTTACAAAACTTGTTTGGTTAGGCTAGTGAGTTTTGTTCTTTGCAACTAGAGGTAGAATTAACTTCTCTTTCCCATAATGCATTTCCTTCCATTCATGATTTCCTCATCAAGTTCAAATTTGTGAGGTCATAATTGGCAAGATGTGGGAAGGGTAAAATTGATAACGAGTCCAATTTTTTTATTTTTCCTAAGCTAATTGGTCCATTAGAAAATTTTTCTTCTACCTTCTACTCCACCATGGATTCTTTGGGAAATGCATTCCAAATGCCTTATTTTGAGACATTTTTTGATTTTTTGATGAGAGAGCAAGCTAAAATTTCCTAGTTAGACAACATCTCTATGAATCGTGCATTAGTTGCACAAGCATCTTAGAGCAAAGGGAAGAATAAACCAAAGGCTAAGATATAGTCTAATGTGTCTTGCACCTTTTAAAAAGAGGATAAACCTAAGAAGGAGAAGTTTAGTTGTGTTCATTGCAAGAAGAAAGGCCATGATGAAAATAATTGTTGTATGAAGAAGATTGATGAGCTTTCACATCTTCTTCAGAAGAATAGTATTCCATTTCGCTCATTTGTGACTCCTTCTACAACCTCTCCTTTTACATCACCATCACATTCATCCAAACCTACACAGTTAGGGAATGCAATATTTTCAAGTGATAAAGAAGTTAAAATCTACATGGGTAAAGAACATGCATTGGTAACTTCTACAATTCATTTTGGTCATGATAGATGGTTTTCTGGAATTGGGAACATCTCACCACATTGGTTTTTCTCCCCATCCTATTTCGGGTCTTCATCCTACTGATACTTTTAATATTTTTTTGGGAGATAGTAATTTTTTGGATGTTGTGGAGATAAGAAATGTTGAGATTGGTGATTTTTTTTCAGAGATGTATTGTGTATTCCTAATTTGCACACAAATCTGATTTCCATCTATCGGTTTACTCATGGTGAGGTACCTAAGAATGTAAAGTTCACTGCATATTATGTTTTCATTAGAGAGGCTAATACTAGAAAAGTCATTGTTTTTGGTGAATATAATCATGAGTCTCATCTCTATTCCTTTTCTCATTTCATTTATTATGATTATTATGAGCCTCACACCCCTCTTGTTAGTATTGATAGCAATTTATTGGGAGAAATTCATCATTTGAACTTTGGAGTTCTTTAGACCTATGTTGATTCTTCTCATCTTGTTGCTTCAAAGGTTGGTTCTTCAACACAATAGGATGTTTTTTGTCCTTAAAATCATTCTTTATGGGATAGTCACTTGATATATCTTATAGAGTTGTTTTTTGAATCTCAAATATTTGATTTGGATGATGCATTTGAGGGTATATCCCTTCTTTTTGATGGCATTAGCTACACTACTATTAAAGCATATGTGTCCTTGGAGATTATTGCTTTAGAGTTTCCACATGATCTTGTTGAACCACCTTCTTTAGTTGAGGTTTCACTTGATCATGATGTGAGATTTGGTTACATGGATCCACCTAGATATTTTTTAGAGGCATCTTTCAGGCTGATTCTTCCTCTCCCTTCTCTTGTTTCAAATTTTGATTTTCTCTTGCATCAATGGTTGTTTCTCCCTAAAGGGAGGCATGTTGTTTGTAGACATGGGATATTATTTAGACTTTTAGGATCGGTATAGGAGTTTCTTCATCATACATGGTATCTTCAACATTTTTTATGGGGGGCCTACATAGTCTCTCCCCTTTTCTATTTTTCTGAGATTAGTGACCTAAGTTGTCCTTGGGAGTTCTTGTGAAGTCCTCCTTTCAATTTTTTAGCTTTTACTTTTTCACCCTTTTTTTCTCTATTTTGGAGAGGAGTTTTCTTCCACAAGGTTATTCTCCTTTTCTCTAGTTGTCAAAGATTGCATTGAATAGTAGTTTTGCATGGGTACCTAACATGGCCTTGTTGTTGGGACCTATCTTTCTTTTCATTTTTTCATAATAATCTCCCTAAGTTTGCATTTAATGGGGGGTGTTAGTGTAGTGTTATGTTTTAACTTAGGTTAATTTCTTGGGTGGTTATTTGTCGTATTGGGTATGTTTACACCCATTTGATTTGTTATGCCTTTAAAAGGAATGCACACTAAGTAATTTATTATCTCAATTTATTCACTCATTGGTAAAATAACATGTTGCTTCTCTCATACATGTGAAGGTTTTTATTGTAGATGGTGATCCTAGGATTGGTGGTCTCCACCATCAAAGTATACCCACAAGCATGATTGGCTAGAGAAGGATTTTCACATTCATCTCCATGTTGGTGTTTGGAGGAATTTAAGGAAAATTAATGATTTTTTTTCATGGATTTTTTTTGTGGTAATCGGATTCATAGGAAGGCAATATCGGTGTTTAACTAGATGAACTTTGACAATAATAGGAGAAAAGTGTGGTTTAGAATATTCGTAATATTAAAGATAGAAAATGATAATGGACTACATGTGAAGTATGTTGGGGGTTTACCATTGGTTTTATTTTGGTTTATGTTTGAATTTTTTGTTGTAATGCTTCCATATTTTGTAAAATTTTATGTATCATAGGATCATTATGTCACATATTTTGAGAATTATTCAAGTATGGTGAATTAGTATGGATGACTTATGGGCTATTTTTTTCACATTTTTGAGGGGTGATGAACATGGAAGTGTTATAAGTGAAGTTAAAAAACTATAAGTATTTCTATTAGAAAAAACTAAGCTTGAGTTTAAACCATTTCTATATTGCATTGTTGAAGTGATGACTAGAGGGATAAAGGTGGGAACTGAAGGAATTATTGTAGGAGAGGAAACTTGGTTTCCTTGTTGATATTGAGTGTTAGTTAAATCTTGAGTGTAACTAAATTACATAGGAGTATTAGCATTCATTGTATGAGCTAGGCTACACAACACTTCTATCCCTCGTGAATCATTTACCAACTTCCTAAGGTTATCCAAAAGAGGATTTTTTTGTCTTGCTAAAGGTTCAATGCTTAAGAATTATTGAATACACTCTAATCCATTATCTAATTGTTTTATTTTATCATTAGGGACATGGTCAAAAATATCCATTAATTCCACATAAATTTTACCTTGTGATGAAGGCATAGGAAATGTGAGATTAGAGAATTAAGAATAGATTGTATAGACATAATACCTTGAGTGAAAGAGATATAAGACTCAAGATTAATATTGGTTTTTGTTGCAACACAAGAAGCCATAAGTCTGAAACTAAATTTGATATTGTTATTAGCTATGGGAGACTAGGTCATAAAGCTCATATTTATTTTATGAGATTAAAAAACTAGTGATCATATAATGAAGATAAAACATATCATAGTCTGAAAATTGAAATAATTTGTAAATACAAAACCTAGAATTTTTGCTAAAACTGACTAGACATGGGTATGGACAACCTAGACTAGTGAGGTTAATTTTTTTTAACTCCAAAACCTCAAAATTATCTATAGTGTTCAAGGAAACTAATCTAAAGATGTTCAAGTCTAGTTATAGGTAGGTTTATAGAAATGCATGAAATTTCATTTTTTTTGTTAGTAAAACATAATTATGCATGTAATTTTAGATTTTTAGAATAATGCAATGTATTCTAAAGTTAAATTTTAGATTGTAAGATGTAGGAATCAATTGAACTTAGAAAAATCTAGAAATTGAAGTTTTTCTATATTTGAAAATATCAACAATGTAAATCTTTACTTTTTTCAACAACACATACATGTGTAAATCACAAATTTAAATAGTTGCATATTGCTTTTAGACCTTAGCATTACCCAGTTAGGATTTTATAGTGCAATAATTGATTGGATCTATATTTTAATGACTGAAATTAGTATTTTTAATGTTGTAGATTAAAAATATTATATAAATGTTAAATTTGGCAATGATCATTTATTTTTATCACATTTTTCATGCATAAATCATAAATTCAAAGTTTTCAAGTTGTATTAAGATTTCAACATGACCTAATGATGTAAAAAGAACCAAACCTCACTAATAAATCACAACAACAAACTATGAAACTCTATAAATACTTGAAATAACATAAAAAACCGCAAGAAATGTCTTAGCTTCTCATTTGAATTCTCCTCCAATTAAAAAAAACAAAGAATTTTTGAAAATATTTTTTTTTACAGTCATGTGGGCTGATGAAAACTATTATAAAACTAATAAAAATCTGATTTACAAAAATAAATATCAATAAAAAAATGGTCTCCTTCAATCCAAATTCTTTCCCAAGGTTCTAGCTCCTTCAACTTACAATCTTCAATGAAAATCACTACATGAAACCTTCAAGTCTATTTTTTTCTTATCTAAACACCTTAAAACCTACAAAAAAATACATTCTTTCTCTCTTTCAACCCTTCTTCTAATGAAACTCTCAATCTCCCTTTACATCATGGGCTTCTGTAGCTCAATATCTATCAAAATGTGGAGCTCACTAGCTCCCAAAACACATTGGCTTCTATGTAAATAGAAATCCATAACAATGAATTCTTAAAATCATCTCTTGAATCCAACATCTCCCTAAATCAACTTAAAAAAAATCCTAAAATCCAACTTCTCATAGTGACAATGCATTGATATGGAAAATTTTAAGAATGAGAATACCATAATGGTATTCCAAAAAAACATGCATATACCTCCATGGAAAACTTATGCCCCTTTTGTAAGTAATTCACGAAAATATAAAAAAATATTTATTGTTCACATAGCCCTCAAATGGGTGCCTAAATCATGGCCAATAAAATTTGGTCAATGTAGTGTGCTTTATTATTCCCTAACAACTGTCACGGCTCAAAGAGAGAACATATACCAACATGCAAAATTGGGTACCCCAACATGAAAAAGCATGAAAATCATACCAAAAAAATGTAAGGAAATGCCTTTATGAGTGGTCCTCACCTTGAAATGGATGCCAAGGCTAGAATATTCCTCTAGGATGCTCTTGAAACATTTACATATGTAAATTCACCCTTAAAATTACATTTACAAATTACCATAGGAAAAGTTACAATATTTGGAAATTAAAATAATTAATTCCCCGCACATTAGCACTTATTGAAAATACAAAAAAGGTAAGGAAATGTTTTTTGTTGATACAAGATTGTCGATGACCATGGATGTTCCTGCATCAAACACCCAAGTAGGAAAAAAATTGTTAATACGGATTCAAAAAATGGAGTTGAGTGGTAGTACCACCATTTCAAATTGCAAGAAATCCTCATTGAACTCCATCACTAAAAATTAGATTGAAGAATTTATTCCTTCACCTCTTCTAGCACTTAGTTGAAAAACATGCCATCCTCCTCTACCAAGTGTGCACTTATTCATCCTTCTGATGAACTCACATCTTCCATAGACCATCCTCCTTCACTGCATCTCTTCTTTCCTCCTTTCCTTTTTCGTGGGATCCAATCCACCACAAAATGACCACCTCCACCAATTTCCTCATATACCATAATTTACAACCTCCATACAAAAACATGTAACATCCACATACCAATCTACTACTATAACTTCATCTTCTATGGAACATAAAAAATCATCATTTTTAAAGTAAAAATAAAAATTTACCTCATCGTTATGTTCTATTCAAACATCATCTTCTTCATCCTTCACTGCAATATTTATCTTCTAACCTCCATTGGAAAGTTTTGCAAGCCACTCTTTTTTTATTAGTAGTAAATCTTCTTTACCCTCTTTATTTGTTGCAACCTTCTCAAGCTTTATCGCTGCAACAACATCTACATCTATAACAATTGGTACATTTTCTTTTGATTCAAATATTTATTTTATCTTCCTTATCTCCTCTCTGTAGGAGATCTCCTTCCTCACCAATCACCTCATCATACTTATGACACAAAAAATCCATCATATCAACTTTTGTTGGAACTTCTTTTTCACATACAACCTTCTCATTCTCCACCATTATTCCTTCAACAAGACATGTATCATCTCTAGGTTCATCAATTTCTTCATATTCATCCTCTTCTTCTTCTTCCATGTGGCATGCATGACACCCTTATGTATTATCCTTATTTCCTATAATCAATATATCATTAGAAAGATAATAATAATAAACCTCCACACTCCTCTATTCTTGTTTTATCCTTTCAATCTCTACTTCAAGTTATTTCACCTACTGCATCATCTTTATCATTTCAACCCTCACACATTCTTCTCCAATTTTTTGAAGTCTCTCTATGGGGTATGTGCAAGATTATCATGGAAAAAACAAGCCCTTAAGTGGCAAAAAATGTAGAAAAATTAGAGTTAGGAAACTTGATGTAAAAATTTGAATTATAAGTTATCTATATTATTTCAAAAATATGTAAGAATAGAATCTATAGAAAATTGAATGTAGTTTCTAAACTACTAGGTTTATTTTTAAAACAAAAAAAATCTATTTTTTAAAAATTGGAAATTTCAATGTAGTGGTGCTTAAATTTCAGGGAAAAAATAAGAAGTAGGTGTTTATCTAACCACCCCAACCATAATAAAATGATGATTATTTTTTTCTAAGATTCTAGATATAATTAGAGGATTCATGTCCCAATGTGATGCATATTGTTTTTAAAAAAAATTCCAAGTAAATAATTAATTATGAATTTTTTATTACAACTTTTAAAAAATATTAAAATCTTGTATGTCTAACCACCTTAACTTGGTCAAAAATTCATGAATTTTTTTTTTTTTTTAAATCCTATAGTATGTGAAGCATAGAATGTGATGTGTGTTTCAGATTCAAAAAATGTGATATTGTTTGAAAGCTATAGATGGTTTTCAATCAACTGATCAATTAGCACATTACTTGTTATTCAATTAGAAAATGAATAATAATTATTTATTAAATTCAAAGTAAAGCATAATTTATATTGGTGGAAAGCTAAGAATCTCCTATAAAAACCCTTTCTATTTCAACAATTTTGGGTTAAAAAAAAGTCATCAACGACATACCCTACACATACCCATCATATCACCACTTTTGGCCCATCATGATCCTACACATATCCTTTGATTTTCTCAAGTCCACGTATCCTTAGAATCCACCTAATGACAAAAGTAATTTTCTTCTTCCCTTTTTCCATCCTCAAGACCTTGCAAATCCTTAGCACAAATTTTCAAAACCCTCAAGTTTTGCACAAGTAAACTGTCTCACATCGGCCTCTTCTGTTAGCACACTCGGGAACTCCCACTTTGATACTAGTGATATAGAAGGAACCAAATCTCAATTACAAACTCATAGAAATAAAATATGAAACTATAAAAATGCTTTAAATAATACAAAAAATATGCAAGAAATGTCTTGGTGTCTCATTCAAATTCTCCTTCAATTTCATAACAATAAGGAATTTATGAAAATATGTTGTTTTGTAGCCATGTGGATTGATGAAAACTATGAAAAAACTGATATAAATATGATTTACAACATAAAATATTAATACAAAAATGGTCTCCTTGAATCCAACTTCTTTCACAAGGTTCTAACTCCTTTAGTCTACAATCTTCAATGGAAATCACTATTGTAATAAACTTGCAAACTTCAAGACTATTTTGAACTATGCAAACACCTTCAAATGTATAAAACAATGTCTTTATGGTCTCTTTCAACCCTTTTTCTAGTGAATCTATTAAGCTCCCTTCACATGGACTTCACTAGCTTAATATCTCCCAAAATGTCGAGCTCACTAGCTCCCTTAAATATTGTCTTCTATGAAAATAGAAATCTATAAGAATCATCCTCAAATCCTCTCTTGAATCTAGAAGCATCTCCTTATCTCAACCTAAAAAAAAATTGAAAATACAAATTATCAAAGTGACAAGACATCAATATATAATTGTTAGGATGAGAATACCACTATGGTATTCCAAAATAACATGTGTGTAACTCCTTGGAAATCCCATATCCCTTTTGTGAATAATTCTTCAAAATAGTGAAAATTATTCATTGCTCACTGTGTCATAGAAAAATGGCCCCTTTCAATTTTCATGGCCTTTTAGATCTTGTTTTGTGGTGTTGAGACTATGTTGCTTTGATTTTATCTTGTAACATGGCTTGGACATGCTTATTTAGGTATTAAAAACTTAAAGAACGATGTCTTGTGAAGGTATTGTGAAGTGTTTTAAGACATTTCCACATTCTTCTAGACTCTATTTAATACAATTTACCTAAAAATCACCTTTTTACACATCAACAAGCCCTATTTTGAAGTGTTGTAAAGTCTTGTAACAAGCTTTCATTCTTTTCTAGGCATGATCTCCTCATTTACACCTTTCTCATACTTTTTTTTGTCTTTTTATGCCCCCATATGCTTAATTAAGTTTATTTTTGCATATTATCCTAACAAACAATATTAAACACAACATTATTTCTGACACATTGTTTTAGGTCCTAGGTAAGACCCATTCGCCAGGGGTGGCGAATGAGTCCCCCTTGGCCTCAAATTCAAAACATTTCAAATTTCCCTTCGATATTTTATCAAAAGTCACTTGATGTCGGCCTACAATGAGGTATGAAAAAATAGTAAGGCACAAGAATTGTATAAATAAGTGTTTTTCATCTTATTCTAACCCCCCAATTCACCAAATTCACTTATCCACATATACATTCAAGCATTCTACATCATCAATTGAAGCAACTACTGAAGCACTTTGGAGCATCCATTGACATTACTTTAGACTTACAAGATCAAAGATTTGGTGAGTTAATAGCATTTTCATGTTGTTAGTTTACATTTCCTTTTCATTTCACTTATTTCTATTGAGTTTGATTACCAAAGTGGGGTTTGACTAAGGAAAACCCCTATTTGCTAACCCTCCAACATTTTCCCCCTTTGCATGTGTCTTTGTGGCCTTTGTTTTACAAATTTGACAAGTTTAAAGGTGTTGAAATGTGTAAGTAAAGTCAACTAGGCTCTTCAAGTGAACATATCATTATTTCAAGTATTTTGAGTGTTTTTTATTCATTTCCTCCAGAACTAACTCTGACAACCCGACATTTAGACATTCCTAAATCTGGTGTTGTAGAGTTGTCTGATTTTCTAGAAATCTAGGAGTGGACTGATTTGCAACCTTGGAAAATGAGTCCCACTTGAGGTCTAAAAATTAATATTTTGTCAAATCATGGATCCTGACTATCAAAAATCAATTCCTAACAATTTTTCACTAGTAGGAGGACTGATTCGCCACCTTGGGCAAATGATTCCCACTATGAAAAACCAATAAAATCCATTAGCATTCCAGACATTCCAGACAACTCATATTTTATCCAAGTGCACTATAATTTTACCCTCGTAGCTTTTGTTCTGCACAATTTCTTCATTTCAATAGTTATTTTCATATCACAATGTGTTTTCAAACATAGCTTAAATTGCACCTTTTCATTCATTTTAGTTCAATTCAATTAGTCAATTGTCTTTATTTAAGTTCATTTTCATCATATCACATCACACACATCCTAATTTGAGTGTTACATAAGCATTTTGGACCTAGATCTCTCTCCTTTTAGGTGAAAACCCTAGAACTGAAAGAGAAGCATTTAGGGCCCCAAAATCTATGTCACACTCACATAACCCTAACATGGGTTCCTAACTCCTAGAGAATAAAATCTGATATGTTTGGTGTGCTTCATTATTCTGAGACGGCTCCAATGCCTCTAAGAAAGAACATGCACCAACATGCAAACTTGGGTGCCCCAATGTGCAAAAGCATGCAAATCCTACAAATCATCATGGAAGCACATGCATTAATGAGTGGTCCCCTCTTTGAAATGGATTCCTAGGCTATAATATTCCTTTGAGTTTCCCTTGAAACATTTAGAAAACTAAATTCACCCCCAAAATTATAATTACAAATTACCATAGGGTAAGTACCAATATTTGGAAATTAAATAATTAATTTTCTGCGCATTAGCCCTTATTGAAAATACAAAAAAAAGAAAGGAAATATTTTTGGTTGATGTAAGATTATCGATGACCATAAATACTATTGCATCTCCTAATAAGGATTGTAGAAGAACATAAAGTGCACCAATGTCAAGTTCACCAAAATGTGATTTAGGAAAAAGGATCTAGCATCTAAATCATACTTATTCCAATATCAGAAGGGAAAGGACTAAAATTGATTTCCAACACCTACTTAGCTACTAATCAAGCAATGGAAGAACCAAAATGATGGATCATGGTTTCAATCTTTTTGAATTTTTGAGTTGGTAGTGATTAATTAATTCTTAATTTATATAATTTGATAATACAAAGATGTGCTTAGGTTAACTATGAAAATTTCATGAACTATTGTGATTTCTAGAAAACATAAAATAAAGAGTCATAAGAAGAATTCAAAATAGAAGAGTGCAAACACACATAAAACCCATATATTAAATTGAGCTTGAAATAGCTAGAAATGGCTACTTGTACCTTAAAATTGAAAGTTTGGATACTCAAAATTAGGTTTCAGTGACTTTTTGGTTCATATCTATAAGCTTTCCTCATTTGGACTTAGAGTCAAAACTTCATGTATCGCTGATAAAATCCACCTTCCCCAATTTTTTGACTTGTAGGACTTGAGTTCTTGCATGAACAGTTAGGTCTTCAATCCTCTAAAAAACGACATTAGATCTACAACCTAAAGACAAGAAAGAGGTGAAAGGGTTGTTTTGTATAGGGGCTTGCATAAGTCAAACCTCGTTTTGGTATTTCTACCTCCATAATGACTAAGGCAATGTAAACGTGAGCTTACCCTTGGTTAGACAAAGATTCAATAATAAACAAGTGATAAATTTATAATTGTTACAACTTACCACTAAAATTTGCATTCCTTGATGGACTGAAGTTATTGTACTCCTCACCTTCAAGGAGAATTTATATTTTGATTTGAATTTTTACAAGTGTTAGTACTCATAAAACGATATGAAACATACACAAACTCATGTGAAAATATGATGCAATGCTAACATGATTCTTGATTGAAATAATGTTGCTATAATTTAACAAATTCTACTCTTGAGTGCTCAATTGCTCAATTCAAAATGCTAGGATTGCTTCTCAAAGTTGTTAGGCTTTCAAATGATGAAAAAAATTGTATTTATATACAATTCTTTATTTTATTGCAAATTAATTATCGACAACTAAAAAATAATTTTGAATTTCTAAATGTTAAAATTTGAACATCAACATATTTGAATTGGGGCCAAAATAGGTTGGAGAAGGATGGTAGCAGCCTAGTATAGACTTATTCTGGGGCCTTAAGCATCAATAAATAAATATTAACTCTTTAATCCCAATTCCACTTCTAATTTTCTTGATATTAGTACTAAATGGAAGAATTAAATACACAATTAGTTCCAAGCATATAAGGGGGAACTAAAATTAGTGTGAAATTGTCAATGGTGACAATTTACAATGCTATAAGTATGTTTGAGAGTTGCCTCAACAAACTTTGCTACAATCCTCCAAGCCCATGCAAAATGGGAGTTTTATAACAAGGCATCAACATCCAGCAATACATAATTGAAAGTAGATTTTGTTAGATGTTGTAGTTGTTTGTATCCTAATAGATATGTATGCAAAATGTGGAAGCATACACAAGGCATGTGAACTATTTGAAAAGTTTTTTCAAAGAAATATGCTTATATAGAATGCTATAATCAAAAGCTATGTTCAACATAGATTTTGTAATGGTGTTTTCAAGTTCTTTAAATTGATGAAATGCTCTCAAACTCAAGCTAATTTTGTTAGCTTTAATTGTGTTTTATTATCATGCAATAAAAAGGATTTAGTAAAAAAGTATTGTATATACTTAAATGTTATGTGGAAAATATTAAATATCTAAATATAATTGAATTGAAGATGATTGAAGAACAAATAATTTTTATGTTGATTTAATGGTTTAAAACTTATTATATTTGTGTAACTAGTTAAATTAAAAAAAAACTTTCACTCTTATAAAACTATCACTTTAATTTTAATTTGAAATAAAACAAAATCTATGATAGAAAATAAGTAAATTGTATTATATATCTATATATATATATAAATATTAAAAATAAATATTATATTTCAAAATAATAAAAACATGTACGAGTGATGAATATGACAAATGTTTTCTCTCTAATTAGAACTGAAGCTTCACCAACCTTCAGTTGCCAACCATTGTTTTGAACGCCCCTTCACAAGTTGGAGAATTCATATAGACTGTTGCAAACAACAAAACTTGCCAACAAACAATCTCTAAACGAAGCCACCGGACACTAACACAAATGCAGAGGACTCTTCGCTAAAGGTAGCCACGAAACAGTAAATGTTATTGTATTATTTACACACCGCAGATTTCACACCAAGGTTACCCTGCAGACACCAAAACGGCGACAACACGCAGCTCCTCCTTTTATTCCCACGCGCCGATGTAATGAGATTGTTAACCACAGGCTACACAAAAATTGCCTAAACCATGCCAACAAGATCTACAATTATCTTTTCATTATTTACTGGAGCTGTATAAATTTTCCTACCATGTTGATAATTAGAAAAATTAAATGGAAATTGATAAGAGATATTTTTCACAGCATGTCAAATTATGATATTGTTATCAGGATTCAGTTGTGTAGTTTTTTATGTCAAATTCATTGATTCATATTTCATGAGTAGTGGTTCACATGAATGCATCTCTCATGATAATGAATGGTTCACTTAGCACTCATTACATTTAGGTGATGCTCATAGAGACCAAGCTTTGGCCTTCCCTGAAGGTAACCCATCCTAATATTACTCCAACTCAAGCATGTTACTGCTACTTATCAATTGATGAGCTAAAGGGGCTCTAGAATGAATGGTTCATGAGGCACAACAATTGCTGAAGGTTTTGCAATGTTATTGGATGTTAAGTGGGCTTAGCATTGGGAAATCTCCATGGCATACTTGGTTTGGGTTCGTATTACAGGGTGGGTGACCTCCAGGGAAGACCCCATATTTAATCTTTTGAACATCACCTAAATATAATAAGTGCTAAATGAACCATTCATTATCATTAAAGATGGATTCTTGTGTACTCTTAATAATAAAACATAGATCAATGAATTTGACTCTAAAAAAAATATATGATCGAATTGTGACAGTAATATCATAAATCAAAACTAACAGTAATTTCTTGAGCTAAAAGTTTCATTTGAGTTTGCATTGCACATATTACAGACAAAATACTACATAAGGCAAATTTTGCTTGTTCAAAGGCTTTCACGGCCACGATTCATTCTTATTAATGAGTTCGTCGGATATGGCCACGAGTCGCTGATTTGGGCCATGGTTTAGTCTGCGTCCAAATATATTAGTTTATTCCCACAGAAGCGATAATATGGTAGAGGAAACAAGAAACGAAATCTGATTTATGATCTTTTATTTCACAACCTCAAACGGGAAACATTTTCACAGGTAAATATATTAGGATGAAGGGATAAATACTATAACTACTGGAGGATACAATCCGCCAACTAAAACCATTTCATTTCAGGGCGCGATATACTCTATTACCACTAAGATATAATCCGCCAACTAAGATATTTCATTTCAGGGATACAATCCGCCAACTAAGATATAATACTAAAACCATTTCAGGGCACGATATACTCTATTACCACATATTTTTCAGACAAACCATTTATTCATGCGTTTAGGTAGAGCTGTTAATGCATTGTGATTGCCTTGGTTAACTGGTTTAGGGTCTGGGGAAAAGTTTAATGGGAAACCCATTTGCAGGGAGAGCAAGGAGTGGGTCTGACGATTTCTTTCCATCTGGGTTAATGGCTGTGTAGCCTTTGAAAGTTCTTACAAAATGATAGACGAACAGCAATATCTCCATCTTTGAGAACTCGGATCCCGGGCAAACTCTCTGCCCTGCAGCGAATGGTAGGAAGGTGTAAGGAACAACATGCTTCCCTTCCTCTTGGAATCGTGAAGGCCTGAATTTCTCTGGCTCGGGGAAATACTCTTCTTTCATTTGCGTGCTATAAACTGTCCATAATATCTGTTCATTACAAACATGAATCCCAAAGTCGTTACTCTGGATTTGGGCTCAGTGATTTCACGAAAAGAAAAACGAAAATTAACTTAATAAGATTATAGAGAACTTATTAGAAATCGATAGAAACAGCTTACCTTCCATCCTTTTGGGATAGTATAACCCTTGTAATCAATATCCGTGATTGCCTCGCGAAAAGTTCCAAAAACTGGAGGAATCATGCGCAATGTTTCCTGAACGGATTGCCATGTATATGCCATATCTTTGAGATCTGTCCAGCTTATTTCTTCTCCATCCTTTTTATTCCTTATAATTTCCATTTGTTCTGGTATACACTTGTTGGGTATTAGTGACATAAGTATTATTATGAAGAAACTAGTGAGATTTGAGACTGACCACCTAAACAACTCAAAATATGTGTTATTTAACCTTACAGGCAGTTTCACATACCTTGAACTACTTTTTGGTAGCAATCAGGATTAGAAGAAAGGAGCTTAAAGAGCGAGGTAACTACAGAAACCGTGGTTTCAAACGATGCGATAAGCAAACCATTGAAGTTGTCGAGGATCTCCTTGTCGGCGAGGTGATTCCCGCTTCCATCTTTGAAGGTGATCAACAGAGAGAGTAAATCTTGATTGCTAGACCCTCTTCCAGAACGTAAATCAATTCTTCTCTTTTCTATTAGAGACGACAGAATTTCATCACTCCTGGAGTGTGCCTCAAGCGCTCTGCGAAAAAGAGTTCCTGGAAAGTCGATCGGAAGAGACAAACATCCAGCAATTACAGTTTCCATTAGCTGCTGGAGTCGCTTTTTCTCGCAGTGATCGTTAAGATCGAAGAAAAAGCTGGCTGCGACTGAAAAAAGAAGCTCTCTTGCCAAAGGAACCATGTTTAGTTGAGATTTTCCCTTCCATTTTTCGGCAATATGACTTTGGATTTGGAAACTCATTTTGGGCAAATAATTATGTAATGCTTGAGGGCCCATAAAGCGCGCAAGTGGGGTACGCAAGCGGAGATGCTCCTCTCCCCTTTTGATTGCCATGGATTCTTGCCCCACCAGTTTCATTATAGACTGGGGCCATGAAAACTCAACCAGCTTGTCTTCGTTCGACAGAACGAGGCGGTTTCCAGCCGGGCCATACAGTACTACCATGGGATGCCCCATTAGTGACGTTTTGAAAACATCACCGAATTTCTTTACTCTTTGATTGAAAAACTTTTCAAGCGTGCCTGAGCGGAGCGCCCGCAGGAATTGTATTGTCTCCCCAATTACAGGGAAGCCTAAGTTTCCAGGGGGAATTTTAAGCGAGGATTGGCGTCTCCAACGGTTCACAGACAGAAAAAGAACGCCCAGAGTTGCCGACAGGGCAATAGAAAGAATGCCCAAATTCGAAACACCACATCTTAAAAAGTTGAAAACATTCATTTCTAATACAAGAAGGGATTATGGCGGAGCAGAGAGATTATCACTAACTGAAGGAATGATAGAGGATACCACATGAATTGTATCCTCTACGACTCTTTTATAGAGGTATTATCACGGATTGAGGTGTGCTGTTTATGGCCATAATCAGTTCCAGATTCAGACTTATCCTTCATTTACATTAAAAAAAAATTTGGAATTGACTAAAGTTAGAATTTCAAGTCAAAATATATGGGTTGTGATGAGTTAGATAAGCTCTATGGAATGCGCTCTTGAAACTCTCAATCTACACCTTACACGCGTGCAAATCTGAACCACTTTAGCATATTCATGCGAAAGCGCCATGGTCGTTGCCCAAAATATTGAGAACTCTTTATTGTCATTACCCTTCGTTGTCCGACTTCAAAATTTTAGGTCCACAGGCTAAATTTTTATGTTAAACTTTCCTATTAGGGGAGATGTCCCATCCAACTTCATGTTCATTCTACCTCCCAAAAAAAAAATCACTTGGATCTTTTAAAAAGCTTTATTTTATCAAATAAAAAATTGCAAAAACATCAATCGCTGCTCATAATACAATGTGTAACTGACCAATGTAGATATAGTCAGCAACACATGCATTTGTATTTATAATTCAAGTCAACTTGTATAGAAAAGGCTCATTTACAATTAATTTAAAACTTTTATTGTTACAAATACCCCCACTTGCAAAAGATGTCACTCTCATTACATATTATTTTAATAAATACTCATACACACTTAATGGTGCTTTACATGACATAATCACAATATCCTATCAACTCTATGGGATTTTAAATGCATAGTTTTCCACACTCTCCTTGGTAGCTACATGTATTAACTTCATTTCCTATAGGTGCTTGCACAATTAAATACTTGTGTAACTCTCTCCAAATAAACATCAAATCCAGATATGATGCAAAATTTAGTCATAGCATCTTTAAAAACCTACATATTTGGCAGCTACAAATTCAAATGCTCAAACAAATTCATATTTGAAACACAACAACCAAATTGAATGCATTCAATTGTCAAATTTGAATTCCTAAATAAGAGGGGGAAAGCAGCTAGGGACATTCACAATTGCTATTTGTGAAGAATTATTCTCTGCAAACTTCAGAGCATCAACAAACATCCTCTGTACATTCCTCTACACATTCCTCCAATATCCCAAGTTTTAGGTTGGTACTTTTTACATTCTACTTATAGTTATTTTCATGAACTGTGCATTTAATATTTATCTTTACGTAGTGTCTTTTTATATGTTATAAGTAAATGAAGGTTTTTTTGGTGACAAATTTTTCCTTACAAACCCTGTTTACAAATTTAATAATTTGTGTGTTCATTTACTATTTTTGGTCATTTCTAAGGTTTTATATTTGTCATTTATTTCATAAAAGGCTCCTTTATATTTTGTGTCTCATGTTCTTTCTACAAATCGATAAAGGCAAGCTAAATCATCTATTAGACTCATTTTCTTTCAAAATAAGTGTACACATCAGCTTCTAGTTTCACTATATATGTATATATGTGTATATATGAGTGTGTTTGTGTGTGTCTGTGTGTGTGTATATATATAAACTATTTGTTCATTTACTATTTTCATTTATTTCCTAGGGTTTATATTTGTCATTTATATTATTTTCTCTTGTTCATTAAACAAATTGATATAAGCATGTTTAATCATCCATTAGACTCCTTTATATTCAATATAACTATACACATAAGCTGGCATTTTTATTACACATGTATATACATGTGTATATATATTTGTGTCTATATACATGGATATATATGTGTAGACACTAAAAAATGCCTTAGGCCTACGACTGCATTTTCATCATCAATCAAGATACCTAAAAAATGATTAAATGATTTGATCATTTAATTATAATCTAACATTGCATTTCCTCTAGTTGTTGACCTGGAAGAGGACAAGGATAAAAGCAAGAATGAGGATCAAGGTATATCAAAAAGGTCTCGTGCCAACCTTAAGAGGAAAGTGCCTCCTACTACCTAGATGGTCCAAATCTTAAAGAGGGGGTTTAGGAAATGAATGAATTGGAAGTTAAGACTATAGAAACATTAAAGTCAAAGGTTTAGTTGTTGTTGGTGTTTTGTCTGGTCTTTTTGGGTCTTTTTTGTGGCCTTTGCTACCTTTTTTGGTGGATGTGTTTTTGTCATTATGTTGTTGTCTTTACAACCTTTCTACTAATGGTGTCTTTGATGATCTTATCTTATGTATGTAAACATTGTGGTTTCGGGTTCCTATAAAACCTATTTTTTTATTTTTTCCTCTTTCAAAAACATCACATTTCCTCTAAATTAATTAAATAGTTTTAAACATTTAATCAATTCATTCTCATTATTCTTCTAAAATTGGTTAATTAAGTAAATTACATTAATTTAGTTTAATTATGTCACTAATTAATTCTAATCTTTTCCTTTTTTAATTCAATAGGTTTCCTAAATTTATTTAATTACGTCATTTAAATTAAATCATATTCTCCCTATAACTAATTAATTCATATTCTCCGACATTTAATTAAATGAATAATATTTATTTAATTAATTATTTTTCCTTATCATCTAAGGTGCCTCCATAAATTAATTATTCTACCTTCTCATCTAAAGTGACTTCATAAATTGAATAATTCATTTTATTGATTTTGGAATCATGTATACACAACTTCTTCCACAAAGAAATGAATTAATTTTATAATTAATTCTTCTATTGGAGCACATATCTCCTACATTTTCAATCTAATATCTCATGCATAATTCTCTCCATTCGTAACTAACACTCTCTCACTGCACTCACGTAATTGATCTTTCATCTTCTTTTGACTCACACACTCTTTCAGTTACATCTCTTGACTAATTAATGAAATTAGCTAATCACTCAATCAATCTAACCAATCAAGTCACTTAACTATTCAATCAGATCCTCTCACTCAATCTGGACCATTCAAATGCAAATCAATCTCAATTTTAATCTATAAAGTTTCTATAAAATAAGCTTTTGAATTTTATTCACGGGGAATCACAATCACAATCTTCAAATTTTTGTTGTCAAAATACTTACAGGCTAATATTGCCCACTCACAATTTGAGAGCATTGAGCCTTTTCAAGGAAAAGTGGAGAATAATAATGGAGAGGAGGAGTCAGGAAAGCATGGGAATTAGGTGATATGGTTCTTGTTATTGGATTTTTGTTATTGCTTTGTACTTCATTATTGATATGGGAAATCTTAGAATGATTTAGGAAGTTTGGGATTGTTTTCATTGTTATGCTTTCTTTATTCATGTTGATTTTCCCTTGTCATACTTGGTGAACCTGATGTGAAGTCATACGGTTCGAAAAAAATTCCTAGAAATTTTGATTTTTTCCAAAATAGGTACAAATCGAGGTATCTATAACACAAAATGAATCATCTAAGATTTTGTGATGCATCTAACATTGTGTGACACACATGGAATTTTGTGAAAAATTTGACATTCTATGATGCATCTGACATTGTGTGATGCATTTGACATCCTATGATGCATTGAAATTTTTTGATGCATTTGACATTATGTGATCCATCTGACATTATATGATGCATCTGACATTCTGTGATGCATCTATAATTATGTGATGCATCTATGGCTTCTTATGATACATCTGAGTGGTGAAAATAATTTTTTGAATTATGAAATCTTGAGTTTTGAGTTTAATAGTTAAATTTTTTTATTACTAATTCAGAGTTGACAATGTGTGATCTGCTAGAGTTAACCTAGTTTTTGTAGGACGATTGATAGAACACAAAATACAAAATTTCAAACTTCTAACAAATGGTTTTGTAGGACTTTTTTTACAAATGGATTTTGAAACTAATTGTCTATATAGCTTAGATCACATTTCATTTGGTTCCTAAAATAAACAATTTCTTATTGTGCTTGGTGCTTTTGCACACTTCTATTTAGATTAGATCCTGATTTAATAACAAGAGTATCCTCTTCCCTTGTGCACTTGTGTGATCCTGGGTATAACAGAAATTGTTATTAACTCTAGAGGGTCTACCTTGGTGGAAAAAAGTACTCACCCCAAGGGACAACCCAAGCGATAACAGGATAAAGCCAAGTCCTTCCAAACCGCTATAAAAATTTGTGATTGAAAGGAATGTTTACAGTTAATGGGACAACACATGATAGATCTCTCCTAGTATCTTTAAAATACGTAAAACCCTTATTCTAAGGTTTGGGAGACCTCCTGAGGAAGTTTATCATCATATCCCATGAACCAAAAGCCCTTACTAAACACCTTTGTTATAGAAGCCTCACCTTCGGTCATTGCTTGGTATAGTGTAGGGTATAGTATCATGCTTGAAGTTACTCACTACTGACTCCCTTGGGTAGAGATAGTCAATTCCTGGGAAGTCACTACCCAGGAATTCAAAGTTGGTGAGCCTGAGAAGTAAGTGCATTATAAGAGGGAGCCTATGCCACCAAAACTTCTAAGTTATTTTCTCTCAAGAAGGAAAAGTGTTTCACAATGATCCAAGGTATTTCAATGAGCTATACCAAGTATACACTCCTTTTCTACTAAGACTTGTGCTTGTTTTCAAAATACTTTTTTGTTTTATCAATGAAATAAGGTGTCTTCTAATTGTCTTCAGTTTGGCCAAAATTTGATCAAATCTAGACAATAGTTTATACCTAAATAATAAAAAATTATTGTCAGAATGAAACACATATGTAAAATTTTCTAAAACTTACAGAAAACCCAAATCTTATTTATAGTAAATTGCATCTGCCACATAGAAACCTACATTTGACATTTTGAGTCAGAACTATTTCAATAGAAAATGCATATGAAATTATGGGTCAAAATTTCTAAAACATGAAATGCATCTGATCATCTGAATGACATTTATAGTCTATAATGAGGCATCTTCTTGTCACAAAAAATAAAAAATATTTATTGTAGGATCTCATTTACCCTATGCTGTAAATTTGATCTAGACCTATGACCTACTCATATTTAGGTTCATCCTTAGTATTCCTATTAGTTTCATCATTGCATTACTTAGATCATCCTTAGTATACATAGGGAAATCTTTTTCCATCATACATTATAGACTGAGTGTAGATAAATTGTCTTACCTTGATTGAAAAAAGTGATTCAAATACAATTTCCTTTGAAATATCATTTTACAATTTTTCCTTTGTAATCTTAGTGGAATGCCTCAAAATCACTAGGCTAGTTTGAACTCCACCTAGTCAACCTTTCACTTAGTTATTCTATTATTGATCCTAAAACATCATTGACAATCCTAGTTGGAGCCTTGCATCAAATTTGGTCAATTAGTGACTCATCCCTTAGTTATCCAAAGATATTGACATATATTTTGCATTATACCCTTGTCTTTGCATGTCATAATTTATGCCGAAAAATCCAAAAAAAAACATAGCTTAGGTTGCATAACTTAGAATTAAGTCACCCTCTTTTCATTGTCTTACCTTAGACATCGTGTCACGTACATTAGTCATACTCCAGCTTTCATTGTAAACTCACAACCATGTCTTATATTCACCTTGATATGCTTACTAGTCAAGTTGAATACCAATTTATCCACAATGGTCAAGCCCAACAATCCATAGAATTCAAGAGACAATGGATTAATTCTCTATCCTAATCACCCACAACCCATAGTCAACCACCCATCTATCCTTCTTACCAACATCTCATAAACCCTAGTCTTCTATCCATCTACCCTCACTATCAAGATTCCTTTAGCACAATCCATGCCATTAATCCACAACAAACATCCACTTATCACCCTTATCCTAACCTTGACAAGGGAAACCAACTTTCCACTAATCCCTTCCAAACCTCCACGTCTTATTCTAGTCTACCATTCATTAATCCATACCAACACTTGAAATCCTATCCTAGTCCATCATCCACTAATTTATTCCTATTGACTCCATCCCAAGCTACATTTAGTCATGAAAATACATTTGGTCATGGTCTCCAAAAACACATCCCATTTCCTATATTTGAGGATACATGTCAAATAGAAAGTCCAAAGCATGACATCATAACTTCACTTTCATGTCAAGATAGAAGTAGACCATCCCACAAACCAATGTTTAAGTCCATCCAAGAAGTCCTTCTAGATAATCATGGCATCCCAAATACACCTATCCTTAATCAATATTCTATTCTCAACTATATCATTCAAGACAAACCCATCTTTGATCAAGGATCTACTATTGCGAAAGAAGGCCAGAATGATCGACTCCTTGATCTTTATGTCATTCATGATCAAACACTTGAAAATGATTATATCCCAAGCTCAAAATATTGACACTTGCATCCTTAGGACACATGGATAATTAAAAAAATGACATAGAGAACATTCAAGAAGAACATAAAAAGGCTACTATGGATCAAGACAAACATAAGGAAGCTATCATTTTCAAAGTCAAAGATGAAGGAACAAAAGATATTATTGATCAAATTGATGTCTTAAGGGACCAAGAAGACACAAGCATGAAAAAAAAATTGATACCAAAATATCTTATCAACTAGGATCAACCACTTTTGGGTATGTGCAAGATCATCATGGAAAAAATAGGCCCTTAAGTGGCAAAAAATTCAGAAAAATTAGAGTTAGGAAACTTGATGTAAAAATTTGAATAAGTTATCTATTTTATTTCAAAAATGTGTAAGAATAGAATTTTTAGAAAATTTAATGTAGTTTCTAAACTACTAGGTATGTTTAAAAAAAAAAAATCTATTTGGTGAAAATTTGAAATTTCAATGCAGTGGTACTTAAATTTCAGGGAAAAAATATAAAGTAGGTGTCTGCTGACCACCCTAACCACAATAAAATAATAATATTTTTTTATAATATTTTAGATATAAGTAGAGGATTTATGCCCCGATGTGATGCATATCTTTTTGTAATTTTTTTCAAAGTAAATAATTAATTATGAATTTTTTAGTACAACTTTTAAAAAAATATAAAAACTCATATGTCTGACCACCTTAACTTGGTCAAAACTTCATGAAATTCAATTTTTATTTTTTAATCCTATAGTATGCAAAGCATAGAATGTGATGCATGTTTTGGATTCAAAAAGTGTTATACTGTTTGAAACCTATAGATGTTTTTCAATCAGCCTATCAAATCAGGACTTTAGTTGTAATTTGAATAGAAAATGAATAATAAATACTTATTCAATTTAAAGTAAAACATAATTTATATCGGTGGAAAGCTAAGAATCTCCTTTAAAAACCCTTTTCATTTCATCAATTTTGGGTAAAAAAATAGTCATCAGCCACATACCCATCATATTGCCACTTTTTGGTCCATCATGATCTTGCACATACCCTTTTGTTAAATCAAGCTTTATTATAAAGGGGAATATTTCAAGAAACATTTTCTACAATGATGGGTTCACATCCTTCTTCCAAAATGAAAATTACCCCATCACAAAGAGAATATGTCAAAGCATTCCATATCAAGGAAAAGTACTAGGATTGCATGAGTAGGGAATTCGAGAATTAATACAGTTTCAATAAAATCCTAGACATCAAGGTCTTGGCTATTCTTTAGCTAGAGAATCAAATTATGTTATTGGTACCTCCTCGATATTAGGGACAAATTTATTAGATATATACATCAAAATGGGGTCCATGAGTAGTTCTTACCATGGGTGAGGCCACAATAGTGGTTTACAATTGAAGTGAGGAAGGAAAACTCACAAAAAATGAATGCATGGGAAAAAAATGATTTTAGGGGTTCGTACGAACCTATTGGTTCGACCAAACCCATTAGGGGTTCACTAGAACCTAGGTTCATGCGAACCCCCCTAATACTTTGCCGCCAAAAAAAACAATCAAAACCCCTTATAGAAGGGGGGCTTGAATTAACCCTAGTTTTAATGAACCCCTAGGGGTTTGCTCGAACCCGTAGGGGGTTCGTTCAAACCCCCCTTTTACTCATCCCCTCCCAGAGACACAAAAAAACCCTGAATTTTGGCACTTCAGAGGTCAGATTGAGGATGAAAATGGAGGAATCTTCACAAACCCAACTTGAATCAAGTATTCCTAAGAACAATCTATCCAATGAATATAATTTTAATATGTTTTGGTTTGGTTATGTATTTGTTTTTTTAGTTTTATTAAACATAGGTTTTTCATCGAAAATGAAGATCTCTATTTTGCACATGTGGAAAAATAGTAGATTATCAAAAAAAAAATTTGAAAAATATGATTGCACTAGATATTGATGTCCTTGATCTAACAAAAACAATAAAATTGAATTTCGATATATACAAAAAGTGTTATGCATTATATGGTTGCACTATGTCTAAATTGTAATTGGCTTGACTTCAAAACTTGATTAAATAAAAAATATTCAATAAAAATTTGTCTAACCAAGTGTAAGCAATAGATATCAAAGTTTTGAATCTAAATCCAAAAGAATTGGAATTTTATCCTTCATGAAAAAAAAGTTAGGTGTTATACGGTGTGCGTCACTTTTTAAAAATGCTATTTTTTGAGAAAAATGAATTTTCATGGGAGATGGTAAAAGAAGTGCAATCTGATTCAAAAAAAATTGAAAAAAATATTTTGAGAATCTACAGACAAAATGTGACATGACTCTAGTTTTCATGATCTTCAAATTCTTCATTGTTTAGCCGCTATAGGTGCCTGAATGTGAAGATTTAGTTTTTAAAAAGTAATTTCAATGTCTAGTTTGGCCAAAAATTGTAAACCACTATTGTGGGATCACCCTTTTAAGGTTTTTCTTGTTGATATCACTCTAATTTTCAATTATTTTTCTTTATTGTTTAATAACTAATATGAATTTTTATTTTTTTCATTAACTATTGTCCATTTATGTTCGTTGTATTATATTTTATTGTTGTCTCAGGCATGTAAAATGGCTAGGAGGTTGTAAAGAGCATGTGAAATTGTAAGCTGAAAATTTAGGTAAAGTATTTCAAGACTTTATTTTGGTTGTGACCTAGTAGACATTGTGTTCAATTATAATTTTCATTTTTCCTATTCATTGTAAACTTACACTTACAATTTACAATTAGATTGATTTCCAAGTGTAGGTGTTGAAAATATTATAATTTCAAATATATTAATTTATGGATATGTTGCATATACATATACACACACAGTCATTTAATTTATGGATTTGATGCAATAATATGTGCTGAATAATTTAAAATTTCAATTACATTAAATTTCTTAATTTCCATTTAAATTTTCAAACATAGACATATATTGATGTATACTTATATAGATGTATAGTTATATACATATGTATACATATACACATAGATGTATGCACACACACACACACACATACATATGTATAAATTTATATGTATGCATATAAAAATTTGTGTGTGTGTGTGTATATAATTTCAATTACATTATTTTTTTTGGTATGTGTAGGATCATGATGGGCCAAAAAGTGGCAACATGATGGGTATGTGGCTGACGAATTTTTTTTACCCATACTTGATGAAATGTGAAGGGTTTTTAAAGGAGATTCTTAGCTTTCCACCACTATAAATTATGCTTTACTTTGAATTTAGGGTATGTGCAGGATCATGATGGGCCAAAAAGTGGCAATATTATGGGTATTTGTAGGGTATGTGGCCGACGACCTTTTTTTTACCCAAAATTGATGAAACGAAAAGGGTTTTTAGAGGAGATTCTCAACTTTCCACCAATATAAATTATGCTTTAATTTGAATTTAATAAATAATTATTATTCATTTTCTATTAGAATTACGACTAAAGTCCTAATCGATAGGTTGATTGAAAAATATCTATAACTTTCAAACAGTATCACATTTTTTTAATCCAAAACATGTGTCACATTCTATGCTTCATGTACTATAGGATTAAAAAAATAAAAATTAAATTTCATGAAGTTTTGACCAAGTTAAGGTGGTCAAACATACGAGTTTTTATATTTTTAAAAATTGTAATAAAAAATTCATAATTAATTATTTACTTGGGAAAAAATTACAAAAAAATATGCATCACATCTGAACATGAGTCCTCTACTTATATATAAAATATTATAAAAAAATATTATCATTTTATTATGGTTAGGATGGTCAGAATGACACCTACTTATTTTTTCCCTGAAATTTAAGTACCTTGCATTGAAATTTCAAATTTTCACCAAATAGATTTTTATTATTTTTAAATAAACCTAGTAGTTTAGAAACTACATTCAATTTTCTATAGATTCTATTCTTACATATTTTTGAAATAATATAGATAACTTATTCAATTTTTTATGTCAAGTTTCCTAACACTGATTTTTCTAATTTTTTTGCCACTTAAGGGCCTATTTTTTCCATGATGATCTTGCACATACCCTTTAATAAGTAATTATTATTCATTTTCTATTCAAATTATGACTAAAGTCCTGATTGATAGACTCCTTGAAAAACATCTATAGCTTTCAAATTGCATCACATTTTTTGAATCCATAATGTGTGTCACATTCTATGCTTCGCATACCATAGGATTACAAAAGGAAAAAATGAATTTTATTAAGTTTTGACCAAGTTAAGGTGGTCAGACATACAAGTTTTTTATATTTTTAAAAAGTTGTAATAAAAAATTCATAATTAATTATTTACTTGGAAAAAAATTACAAAAAAATATGCATCACATCGGGACATGAGTCCTCTAATTATATCCAAATTCTTATAAAAAAATATTATCATTTAATGATGGTTAGGATGGTTAGATAGACACCTACTTCTTACTTTTTTCTTAAAATTTAAGTACTATTACATTGAAATTTCAAATTTTCATCAAATATTTTTTTTATTTTTTAGAAAAACCTAGTAGTTTAGAAACTAAATTCATTTTTCTACAAATTCTATTGTTACATATTTTTGAGATAATATAGATAACTTATTCATCTTTTTATGTCAAGTTGCCTAACTCTGATTTTTCTAATTTTTTTGCAACTTAAGGGCTTGTCTTTTCCATGATGATCCTGGACATACCCTTTTAATTTTCATTTAAATTTTTAAATATACATATATATGTATGTGTATGCATATACATATAGACATATATGTATACCTACATATGTATATGTATACATATATATTGAGTTGAATCAACCCAACATCTTATAAAGCCACATTATAACTACAATATGGAACTATAGACATAAACAAGAGAAGAAAGAATAAAGGAGACAAAAGGATAGGATTTTTTTAATTCTCATAAACAACCCAAGCCTTGCACAACAAAAAGGTTCATCTGCACCCTATATATGAAATAATTCTCTATAAACTATTAGGTTCTAACTATTGAACAAATAGCCTTGTTTATTTTGTCATAAACAAAAGCTCTCATAAGGAATTATAGTTAGATCCATACAAAGAAGGTGCATGATCCAAATTTCTCATATGCATTTTCAATAGTGTTATTCAAATGAATACAAAAAACACGTATCCAAAAAAAAAATAGTTAGATGAATACAATCAACACAACACTAATTTGGAATCACAAAAATATTTATACTACAACATTCGTAGAAATCTCTCAATGTTCCTATAATAGATCTGCAATTTTTTTTGTTGTAAAAGCATAAATCCTTAACTTGGACAACTGTCAAAACATGCCTAGGCATAACCTCCTCTAAAATAGTAATTTTATCCAATATTTAGAGGCAATCCTAAGATTTCCTTCCCTTGTTTCCCATTCAATAACCTCCTTGTGAAATTCTTAGAAAATCCCACTGTTGAAATAAATATTTATTACATCAACAAATTTATCATGCTTTTTAGAAGGTCCATTAAACACAATGCAACTCAATGCATATATATCTATGTCTATATCAATATATATGTATGTCTTTATATATATGTATGTATAGATTTGTCTATGAGTACACACACACACACACACACATATATATATCAACTCAATGTATATATGTCTATGTCTGTATCAATATATATATGTATGTATATATTTTTCTATGAGTATCTATACATACATACATACATACATACATACATACATACATATATATATATATATGTATGTATGTATATATATATATATATGTATATATGTATGTATGTATGTATGTATGTATGTATGTATGTGTATAGATATACATACATATATATATACATACATATATATATATCTATGTGTATATATACTCACACATATACATATATACATATTTATACATGTCAATATTTGAGTGCAGTAATAATAGATCAGATCTATAAATTAATCTCCAAAGCTTAATCACTAAACACCACTATGCATTGACTTCAATCAACAAACATGATAGCATCAAACATGAAATATATATTCAAAGTTGGAAAATTCCAATACTATAAAGTCGGAAAAAAATGATTAAGAAAAAGAGTCTTCAATTTTACAAAAAACACACTAGCACACATCAAAGTCAAAAAGTTCACAAAAAAAAATCCTAATTAGACATCCATAGATATGATTAAGAAGTGGTTCATCCTTGGGTGTCAACTGACTTTGCATCAATAGGAGAAGATGTTAAGGATTGCAGATTGTTTTGTATAGAACTTGCTATAAAAGCAAGCAATGCCTAATTTTCCTCTAGGCTAAGTTGTAACTGTTGAGAGTAGCCTATAAAAGACCTATTTCGTAGGCTGCTAAGAGAAACAAAGGTTGGAGATAAACTATTAATCATGTCACTTAAAACTAGTTGTTGAGTTGGAAGAGGAGTACTAAGAGTACTCTTACTTTTATTTCTTTCTCCCCTATCCACCTTCTTTTGGTTCCCTTCAACTATCGAGCAATCTTTGCTTGCTCCCTTTCAATCTCCCTTTGTTATCACTGCCTGAGCTTCTCCTCTACAATTTGTTATTTTTTTGCAACATGCTCCAATATATTTGCCTCCCTCTATGTCAGGTTTGCTTCTCTTTATACCTTCTTTTCTACCATTTGCTCCATTTTCCTTTGTTACAATTCTTGGTTTCTTCATTTTTGTGCATCTTGTTCATTCAAAAAATTGAAAATATCATCTAATGTCAAATTTTGAGATTGCCTACTTAGGCGTAGGACCCCATTGCGACCTCTATTTGATGATTGGTGCACAATTTGTGTTGGGAGTTGCAAAAATATGCTTCTCATACCTGCTAGTTGTTGTTCATTGACTTGTGTGCATGGCACATAGTCAAATTCTTCATTGCTTGAGTCATTACCTTCCACTCCATCTGCTTCATCATTTGCATCCCAATTTCTCCCAGTCGTGAAGTAATGGAATACCTCTTCTGGATCAACATGTGGTGGTGATGGCATGGACAGTCCTTCATCCCCTTAACTAAAATTGACGAGGGAGCAAACTCGAGACACAAGACAATACTCACATAATAGAGAATAATATTTTATTTAAAAACAAGGAACTCTTACATGTAGAGGATCTCAAATTCTCGAGCTCTGTGATACATGCAAGCTATAGAAAATTACACAAATTTCATAAAACTATCCAAATTCCCCTTTTGCAACATTCAAACTCCCTTCCTCCAAAAAGCTCCCAAAAAATAAAAAACTAGCCCATAAATAACCCACTTTTTGGTTTGGAGCCAAAAAAAACATTCGAGTTATGAGTTTTGGTGGTTTAGCACCAAAAGTTACAATTTGAAATTCAAAATTTGAGTCCTAATTAAAAAATTGGCAATTTTCCAAAAATCGGCCAACTTCTAGAAGCCATAACTTTTAATTTGGGTCTCCGTTTGTACCGTTGGAAAGGTCTCAAAGTGAAGAACATGCTAAAAACTGGCTTTTCCATTTCTCACAATTTTTGGACATGTATGGGACCATTTAGTGCCTCAAACTAGACTCAAAAGGTTTTTCAGGGCAAAAAAACAAAAACTGAAACTTGAATAACTTTCAAACCGTTAATGATCCTGGCCTGATTCTTTCGAAAAAGTGCTTATCTTTCTTTCTTGAACCTTCCCATAAATTTTTGTCTTCCCACGCCTTCAAATTCACACCTGCTAAAAATAACAATTGAGCAGAAAAAGAAAAACAACAGTTTTGAAAGTTGGGAACTCTTATTCAACGAAAAGGGTATCCAGAAATGCAAAAACATCTACAAAAAGAAAACAAAAGGAACATAAATAGAAATCATATTTTTGGGTGATGCAAGATTTCCCTCACACCACTGGATGCTCCTGCATCAGACACCCAAGGTAATTTGAGAAGTGACCCCATCAGGTCTTAGATGGTTGAGGAAAACCCAAACAGTCAACCTTTTCCTTAGACAACCAAGATGAATCTTCCATAGGACTTCCTCTCCACTTCACTAGATATTCTTCATACCTCCTATTTCTGGTACTCCTTCCCACACGACTATCTAGGATTTCTTCAATCTCCTTCTTTGAAGTAGGTACTGGAGTGCCACACTGTTCCATTGTTGGTACTTCCTCTGTGCCACCTTTATGACACTATCAAATTTAAAATATTGAACACAGGGGAAATGTTGAATCCTTTTGAAAAATCTACCTCATATGCATTCCTTGATTCATTCCTCTTCAAAATTTTGTAGGGATCGAACTTCTTCATCTTCAATTTGTTATAGGTTCCCATTGGAAACCTTTATTTCCTCAAGTGGACCATCACTTCATCACCAATTTGAAACTCCTTATACCTCTTCTTCTGATCTTCCTTAGCCTTATACTGTAGATTCATCTTGTTAATGTGTTCTATTACCTCTTCATGTACATTCTTGATGTGCTCTACAAAGTCTTTGGCTTCAACACTATTCTTCTTCTCCTAGTCCATCTTCCTCAATTCTATAGTAGTTCTGGGACTACCTCCATACACAATTTGGAATGGTGATCTTCTCGTACTCCTATTAACAAAATTTTTGTACGCAAATTTTGTCTGGGGTAAGATCAGGTCCCATCCCTTTGGTTTATCTCCTACCACGCATCTTAGTAGGTTACTCAGACTTTTGTTCACAACGTCAGTCTACCCATCAGTTTGTGGATGGTGTGCAGAACTAAACTTCAACTCTGTCTTCAACTTTTTCCACAAGGTCCTCCAGAAGTATCCCAAACTTGGTATCACGATATGAGACTATACTCTTTGGTAGACCATGTAGTCTCACCACTTCTTTGAAGAACAAGTCAGCAATGTGGACTGCATCATGGGTCTTCTGGCATGGGATGAAATGTGCCATCTTTGAAAACCTGTCAACTACCACAAATACTGAATCATTCCCTCTTTGTGTCCTTGGAAAACAAAGAACAAAGTCCATACTTATATCTTCCCAAGGCCTCTCTGGTACAACTAAGTGCTGATACAACTGAGTATTTTGGCTTGCTCCTTTAGCCATTTGACATACCCTGCAACTTTGCACAAACTTCTTCACATTTTGTGATAATTGAGGCCAATAATAATGCTCACTAATAATGGCATTAGTCTTATCCCAACCAAAATGTCCTAGAATTCCTCCACTATGATTCTCCTTTATCAAGTTCTCCCTCATGGAACTCCTTGAAATGCACAATTGACTTCCCTTAAACAACATGCCATCCTGGATTATGAAATCTAGCCACTTTGTCCTATCAACTGTGACAAGCTCCTTGCAAGCTTTCCAAGCTTATGCAAAATCAGGATCTTTAGGGTACAACATCTTGAGTTCATTGAACCCAACCACTTCAATCTACATCGTTTTCAACAATTTTTTCCTCCTACTTAACACATCTACAACCCTATTCAACTTCCCACTCCTATGCTTTAAAACAAAGTTATAACTTTGCAAAAATTCTACCCATTTCATATACCTTTGATTTATTTTCCCTTGACTATTCAGATACTGTAATGCTTGATGATTAGTAAGAAAAAAAAATTCCTTTGGTAAAAAATAATGTCTCCATTTCTTTGATGCTTGAACCATTGCATAGAATTCTTGATTATATATAAAGTACTTTCTCTTTGCATCATTTAAATTTTCACTGAAATAAGAAATGGGCTTACCTTCTTGGCTCATCACTGCTCCAATGGCACAACCACTGGTATCACAATCTACTTGAAACACCTTATTGAAATTTGGGAGGGCTAAAACTAGTTGCTCTGTCACCTTCTGAGTATGTGCAAGATCATCATGGAAAAAATAGGCCTTAAGTGGCGAAAAATTTAGAAAAAATAGTGTTAGGAAACTTGATGTAAAAATTTGAATAAGTTATCTATATTATTTCAAAAATATGTAAGAATAGAATATGTATAAAATTGAATTTAGTTTCTAAACTACTAGGTTTATTTAAAAATAAATAAAATATATTTGGCGAAAATTTGAAATTTCAATGCAGTAGTACTTAAATTTTAGGGAAAAAATAAGAAGTAGGTGTCTATCTGACCACCCTAACCATAATAAAATGATAATATTTTTTAATAAGATTTTATATATAAGTAGAGGACTCGTGTCCGGATGTGCTGCATATTTTTTTGTAATTTTTTTCCAAGTAAATAATTAATTATGATTTTTTATTATAACTTTTTAAAAATATAAAAAATTGTAGGTTTGACCACCTTAACTTGGTCAAGACTTCATGAAATTTAATTTTTCTTTGTTTAATCCTATAGTATGTGAAGCATAGAATGTGACGCATATTTCGTATTCAAAAAATGTGATACTGTTTGAAAGTTATAGATTTTTTTCAATCAGCCTATTGATCAAGACTTTAGTCGTAATTCTAATAAGAAATAAATAATAATTATTTATTAAATTCAAATTAAAGCATAATTTATATTGGTGGAAATTTGAGAATATCCTCTAAAAACCCTTTTCATTTCATCAATTTTGGATAAATTTTTTTTTCAACCACATACCCTACAAATACCCATAATATTGTCACTTGTTGGCCCATCATGATCCTGCACATACCTTTCTGCTTCAACAGATCAAAACTCTTCACTGCTCCAATGCTCCACTTGAACTCTTTTCTATCCCTTCTCATTGTTTCAGTCAAGGGTGCAAAAATACTACTGAAGTTTCTAATGAACTTTTTGTAAAAGCTGGCTAAACCATGGAAAGATCTCACTTCAGTAGCAATTCTTAGGGTAGGCCATTCTATAATAGCCTTCACCTTCTCTGGGTCCATCTTCAGACCTTCTACCAAGACAACAAACCCCAAGTACACTAATTCCTTCTTCACAAAACTACACTTCTTCAGATTAATCAACAATTTCTCTATTCTCAACTTCTCAAAAGCTCCACAAATATGCATTAAATCCTCATCCAAATTTTTACTAAAATTAAAAATATCATCTAGATATACAATAACAAAACTTTTGAGAATCTCTTTCAGTACCTCGTTCATGAGCCACATGAATGTGCTCGGTGTGTTGGTTATCCCAAAGGGCATGACTAACCACTTGTACATGCCCTCTTTGGTCTTAAAGGCAGTCTTCCATTCACCCCCCTCACAAATCTGAATCTGGTGATATATTATCTTTAGATCAATCTTTGTGAAGTAGTGTGCTCCACTCAAACAGTCCATCAGGTCATCCATCCTTGGTAGGGGAAATCTGTACTTGATAGTTATCTTGTTGTTGGCCCGAGAGTCTATACACATCCTCCACTCCACATCCTTCTTTGGTGCTTGTACTACAGGTACTACATATGGGCTCAGACTCTCTCGAATCAAACCCTTTCTCAACAACTCTTGAACTTTTCTATTCAACTCTTCATTTTCTACAGGAGTTATTCTGTGAGTTGCCTTATTTGGAAAAATGGCTCCAAGGATCAAGTCAATCTAATGACTGATCTTCCTCATTGGTGGTAAACCCTCAAGTACGTTATCACAAATAATCTCTTGAAACTCATCTGATACTCCAGAAACTTCTATTGCCACCTTCTCACTATCTTCCTTTTCCATTCTAGGAATCAATGTATAACACATATGCTCATGCTTCATTCCTTGTAAAAATTTCCTTCCATCAACAAAACAAATTCTAGCACTACTGCATACCTTTTCTTCATCCTTCTTCAGGGGTTTCAACTTATGGCGGACTCGATCCTTCATCAAGGAATAAGTGTTTGCATGGCCATCATGTACAACTCACCTATCAAACTGCCACGACCTCCCTAGCAACATGTGACATGCATCCATGGGGATGATATCACAGAGTAGCTCATCACAATAGCTTCCCATCTTGAACTTCACCAGGCATTGCTCATTGACCAAAACTTTGTGGTCTTTCTGCAACCAGGAAATCCAATATGGATGTAGATTTCTTTCCCTTTTCAACTTCAACTTTGTAACCATCTCTTCTAACACCATATTATCAGTGCTCCCACTATCAATAATGACATCACAACATTTGTCTTCACACTTGCACCTTGTACAGAACAGATTCTTCCTCTGTTCTGGCTCCTTCTCCTCAGTCACCAGGGCTCTTCTAACCACTAGGGCTTCTCCCCTTTCTGCATCATCTGAATGCTCAGATTGAGCCTCCTCATCTACATGTGCAACCCTTCCATGACCTTCCATCCTTCTGTTTGTCCTTCCTTGGTGTTTTGGAAATTCATAGGATCGATGCCCTTCTTCACCACAATGGAAATGAGTTCCTCTAAAACCACCTCTTCTGGATCCTAGCCTAGATATTCCTCATCCTCTACCTCTTTGATCACCACTATTTTGATCACGAGGGTAGTAGAAGTTATCATTCTTCTGGCTTCAACCTGTACCCACATCTTCATTTTTCTTTCATCCTCATTTGGGCTCCCAAAAGATCTTCCACTACCCTTTCCACTTTGACCTCCTCGTCCTTTTTGCTTGCTTTCAAATCTTTTGTTCAGCTTCTCCTCAACTTCCAATGAAAATTGGTATGCATCCTCAATGGTGGTCATTCTGACCAAGCTTAGCTCCTCTTGAATGCTCGGTCGTAACCCATTAAGATAACATGCTACCTTCTCCTTGTTGGCCTCTACATGGCCTATTTTGATGATCATCTTGTGAAAATATTGTGTATTCTTTCACATATATCTACTTCCTTACTTCAACCCTTGAAATTTCTTCAACAGATCTAACTTGTAGTCCACTGGTATGAACTGATTCTTCAGTTTCTCCACCATGTGATCCCAACTATTGATCTTTCCTTTCCCTCTTCGATTTCTCTCCAACTGGACATCTTTCCACCAGATATTGGCATGCCCCTTCAGCTTCGTTTTTGCAAACTCAACCCAATCTGGGTCCTCTACTTCTTCATACTCAAAATACTCTTCTAGCTCATTCATCGAGTCGATCAACTCTTCTGGGTTCAGACTTCTAGAATAACTAGGGACTTCTATTCTGGGTCTTTTTTTTATCTTCGAATGGCCCTGATCAGTTGCATCTGATCTTGATCAATCGCTTCTTCTTCCTCTTCTACTTTTGAATCTTCCACCTCTTCTTCATCCTCACTTTCTCCTCCCCTTCCTCAGTTTAACCCTCTTCTCACCTATTCCTACAATGCATCAATTTGTCTCTGGAGGGCTCTGAAACCCTCGACCACCAATGGATCTCTTCCACTAGCGTTTCTACCACCTCTACCACCTTTGGCACCACCACACCTACTAGGAATCACTCTTCGAGGCATCCTGAATACCTCAAACCCACAACCATGGTCCTGGTGTGAACTACCTCATGATCGGCGATCTGTCCACATGCTCAAGAAAACCTTGCTCTGATACCACCTAACGAGGGAGAAAACCCAAAAAACAAAACAATACTCACAAAATAGAGAATAATATTTTATTTACAAATACAAAACTCTTACATGCAGATGATTTCAAATCCTTGAGCTCTGTGATACATGCAAGCTGCAGAAAATTATAGAAATTTCATAAAACTAACCAAGTTCCCCTTTTGCAACATGTGAACTCCCTTCAAAAAGTTCCCAAAAAATTAGAAACTAGCCCATAAATAGCCCCCTTTTTGGTTTGGAACCAAAAAAAACATTCGAGTTATGAATTTTGGTGGTTTAGCACCAAAAGTTACAATTTGAAATTCAAAATTTGACTCCTAATTCAAAAATTGGCAATTTTCCAAAAACTGGCAATTTTCCAAAAATTGGCAATTTTCAAAAAATCGGGCAACTTCCGGAAGCCATAACTTTTGATCTGAGACTTCGTTTTTCAAACTATTTGCACCGTCAGAAAGGTCTCAAAGTGAATCTATGCACTAAGAATTGGATTTTCCAATTCTAATGATTTCTAGACATGTACAAGACCATTTAGTGCCTCAAATTGGACTCAGAAGGTTGTTCAGGGTAAAAACCAAAATTGAAACTTTAATAACTTTCAAACTGTGAATGATCTTGGCCTAATTCTTTCACCAAAAGTGCTTATTTTTCCATCCTGAACCTTCCCATAAATTTTTTTCTTCTCACGCCTTTAAATTCACACTGCTAAAAATAGCAGTTGAGCAGAAAAAGTAGAAAAGTAGTTCTTAAAGTTGGAAACTCTTATTCGACAAAAAGGGTATCCAAAAATGCAAAAAAATATACAAAAGGAAAACAAAAGGAACATAAATGGAAACCATATTTTTGGGTGATGCAAGATTTCCCTCACACCAGTGGATGCTCCTGCATGAAAAATTCAGATGCACTCCTAGGTTTAAAGCTGTATCTTGAAATTAAGGTGGTAGGTTGAGACTCTCTTCATTTTTTGCTATCTGATTACATGTTGTTTGAACTATAGGTTCTTTAATTTTTTCTGCCTTAATATTTTCTATACAATATCCTTCTTCTTCATTTTTTGGAATTAGGGGATTGCTTGCAGTAAAAGTTTCCACAAACTATCCAATCCATTCCTCATTCCAACTAGCTATCCTCAAGCAAGTGTTTGCTACCATGAATTGCGCCTCATCCTCAACTATCTCACCCTCTTTTTCTTCTCCCAGAGTGATTCCTTCATCTTCAACCATGAAAGCTTCAGTTGGACCCATACATAAGTCAAGTGCATGTTGATCTAATGACCAAATTTTCATTCTTCTAAAACCACATGCAAAATTATTAGGATTCAAATCTTGTGCAAAATCTTTGTTGGCAAGTGTTTCCAACTCTTCCATTCCAATTTCAAGTTGAGGATATGTAGAGAGTCATATACTCCTATGATATTTGAAGTATTTTGTAATGGTGAGATTAAATGAACATGAAGGGGCTACAATTTTTGGTTGCAATGTGCTAGAAGTGTGAGAAAATCTATTCCCACAATCTTTGCTTCTTCGGTTGTTTTGAATCCCACATGGCTGCCATGACCATCAAAGATGAGACAATATATATTTTTTGGTGTCACCCCTCTTGGGAAATTTCTTGCAAAGTTTTTTAACCAATCCACAAATAATTCTTTTGTCATCCAACCATGCTCTTGGATTTGCATTCATTCCCTTGGCTCATAGTTAATAATATAGTTCTTAATGTGCCTTTTGGACTTGAACAAATAGTAACTAGGTATAGCTTGACCTGCTACACTGAAAAAAGTTAAAACAAAGATCCATTCTCTACTTTTAGAGATTAATTATGGAACAAATTTGATGCCTTTATTTACAATAAGGGTATGTGCAGGATCATCATGGAAAAAACAGGCCCTTAAGTGGCAAAAAATTCAGAAAAATCAGAGTTAGGCAACTTGACATAAAAATTTGAATATGTTATTTATATTATTTCAAAAATATGTAAGAATAGAATTTCTATCAAATTGAATGTAGTTTGTAAACTACTAGGTTTTTTTTAAAATCTATTTTGTGAAAATTTGAAATTTCAATCATTAGTACTTAAATTTCAAGGGAAAAATAAGGCGTAGGTGTTTGTTTGACCACCCTAACCACAATAAAATGATAATATTTTCTTATAATATTTTAGATATAAGTAAGGACTCATGTCTAGATGTGATGCATATTTTTTGTAATTTTTTCCAAGTAAATAATTAATTATGATTTTTATTACAACTTTTGAAAAATATAAAAAATCGTATGTCGACCACCTTAACATGGTCAAAACTTCATGAAATTCAATTTTATTTTTTAATCCTATATTATGCAAAGCATAGAATGTGGTGCATTTTTGGATTCCAAAAATGTGATCTTGTTGAAAGTTATAGATGTTTTTCAATCAACCTATCAATCGGGACTTTAGTCGTAATTCAAATAGAAAATGAATAATAGTTATTTATTAAATTCAAAGTAAAGCATAATTTACATTGGTGGAAATTTGAGAATATCCTTTAAAAACCTTTTCATTTCATCAATTTTGGGTAAAAAAATAGTTGTCATCCACATACCCTACAAATACCCATAATATTGCCACTTTTTGGCCCATCATGATCCTGCACATACCCATAAATCTCATTACACAATTTATGTCAGCCTACACACTTGTTTCATCTTAGTTCCATATTTTTTTGGGCCCATAATTTTGTTTGTTATATAATTCCTCCAAGATTTCATAGAGGGAAGAAACTATTTTAGGGTGTAGCATTATAGCTCAGTCTATGTCCACTCCTTTTGGTGTTCAAATTTTTAGATTAGAATGCCTTTGCTAAAATCCAACCCACCATGACCTCCCTGGTATCCCATTTGTAAATGGGTTATGCCTCATTCCAACCATTTGGGCCACCATTGACTTAAGTTGCGAGATTTGAAGGCCATGGCCAATATTATCCATTTATTTATACCACTACACTATTTCAACTTCATCATTAGATAGGATTGTTCGTGGCCCCTTCCTTTTTGTGGATATCACACCATTGAGACATGCCATCAAAATGATAGGAATTATTCCCCATTTGATCACTAAACCTTTCATTAACATTTGATTTTCCTCAACATTTGTAATTGTTTTTCCCATGTGATGCATAGTCCAATTTTCTATGGAAAGATCTGGGGATCTCTTATGGTTAGTAGTTGGCTCTTGAACATGCACAAGCGGTTCTATTTCCACCCCAGTATTATGAACAATAGGTTCAAAACCATCATTTTTATTTTTCTGGTCTACATTTTCAAAAATAACATCCTCATTGATGTTGACTACTAGCTCTTCATAAACAACATCTAGAACATTGAACCTCACTCCACGAGCTACTCTAATTAAGTGTCTCCCACTTGATCTTTTCCTCTTCTACCCTAGTGTCATGATTATCACTGATCCTATACATTATAAGCCATAAAATGTCAGATAAATAATGTTGAAAGCTATAAAAACTAGTAATCATTATTGAAACAACCAACAAACCCAGGAGTACCATTGTTTTCATTTTGAAAGGAGAATGATGTTTTTCATTACCTCACACCATGGAGAGAAGACAATAGTAAACCATTGAGGGTTTACATATATATACATACATGTAGATGTATGTATATGTATTTGTATAGATATATATATGTATCTATGTATACATATAATTACATAGTTACATGTAACATTTAACAATAATTAATAACACATTTTATAGTAAATGAAAGAAGTTATGTTGTATTCAATATTGATAAGATAGAAATTTCAATAGAGGTAGATTGATTATAGACTTGGATTTTTGAAATATTCACAACAAGTAATCAAGGGTTTCATGATAATAATTCCTTACTCATAGGAATACAAAAGTGTGTTCTATGATAGATGTTGAATAAACCAAGCAATAGTTTCATGAGATTAATTCCTTAAGCACACGTATTTGGAAGAAACCAAGCAAGGATTTTCACATATATAGCATATAATAAATGGATAGCAGGAAATATTCATTTAACTCCAAAAAAACTATGGGAAAAACCACCACCATGACCCAACAAAATCAAACAGCACATGGAAAAAAGGCATTGAAGAGGAATGATTTATTTCATAAACAAGTAGTAATAATTTTTCAATCAGTGAATAAACCCTTCATGGGTTCTGAAACATATAGAAGAAAATGATTAACTAGTACCATTTTTTGCATTTTGAAAGGTTATCTAAAGGATACACAAATATATATCGATTTGATAAATAAACATATGCAAATATATATATCGATAGCCAAAGGATACACAAATATATATCAATTTGTTGAATGAACATGAGAGACAAAATATAAAGGAGCCTTTTATGAAATAAATGACAAATATATGTATGGTGGCCTGCTATATGTGCAATGGAAAGTAGAAAAATAGTAACACATTTTACAATAAACAAATGCTAGTCTATTGTATTGGACAACCAAATGATACGCATTTAAGCAAAGGTAAAACAAAAAAAGTATTATATATGTATATATATGTGTGGGTGTGTTTGTATATACATGTATATATGTATGTATATATATGTATTTATATGTATGTACCTGTACGTATGCATATGTATATATATCTATGTATCTATTTTCAAATACATAATACACATAATAATATAAATATATACATATATATATATATTGTGAAAAGGGAAAATAAACAGGAATAAAGAAAGCATAACAATGACAACAATCACAAATTGACTAAATCATGCTAAGATTCGCCATATCAATAATGAATTGCAAATCAATAACCAAAATTCAATAACAAGAACCATACCACCTAATTCCCATGCTTGCTTGACTCCTCTCCATTATTCTTCTCCACTTTTCTTTGAAAAAGCTCAATGCCCTCAAATTGTGAGTGTGCAATATTAGCCTATAAGTATTTTGACAACAAAACTTTCAAGATTGTGATTGTGATTCCCCATAAAAATAATTCAAAATCTTATTTTTTAGAAACTTCACAGATTCAATGATCGGGATTGATTTACATTTTTGAATTGTCTAGATTGAGTGTGAGTATCTAATTGAATTTTTAAGTGACTTGATTGATTAGATTGATTGAATGGTTAGCTAATTTGACTGATTAGTCAAGAGATGTAATTGAAAGAGTGTGAGTCAAAAGAAGATGGCAGATCAATTAGGTGAGTGAACTAAGAGAGAGTGTTGGTCAGGAATGGAGAGAATTATGCATGAGATAGTAGTTTGAAAATGTAGGAGACATGTGCTCAAATAGAATAATTAATTCCTTTCTTAGTGGAAGAAGTTGTGTGTACATGATTCCAAAATCAATTAAATGAATTATTCAATTTATGGAGTCACTTTATATGAGAAGGTAGAATAATTAATTTATGGAGGTGCCTTAGATGATAAGGTAGAATAATTACATAAATAAATATTATTCATTTAACTAAATGTGGGAGAATATGAATTAATTAGATAAAGGGAGAATATGATTTAATTTAAATGGAATAATTAAATAAATTTAGGAAACTTATTTAATTAATCAAAGGAAGAGATTCAATATAATTAGTGATGCAATTAAACTAAATTAATGTAAGTTACTTAATTAACCAATTTGAGAAGAATAATGAAAATGAATTAATTAAATATTTGAAACTATTAAATAAATTTAGAGGAAATTGCATGTTAGATTATAATTAAATGATCAAATCATTTAATCATTTTGCGAGTATCTTGCATTGATGATGAAAATATTGTCGCAGGCCTAAGCCATTTTTTAGTGTCTACATTTTTCCCCTCTTTGACATAATTTTATTTTGGTGTTTGTGTCAAAGAATAAAGAATAGAATGCCCTAGTCATGCCTCGGTATGAAATAGATAAAGGTTTGCTCCCTCTAGAAAATGACAAATTTTTGAATTTTTTTTTTAAAATTTAGAAATTGTCTCAATTAGGTAATTAGATAGCCAAAATTTTAATGGGGGTGAAGGAAATCAATTAGCTTGAAGATGATGGAAGAAGATTTTTATCTTGAAGATAATTTATGATAGCGTGAAAGAAATATATGGACCATCAATTTGTTGTCATTATACTAAGCATTTTCATTTTAATCATCACTGGGCAGTTTATTGCAACAGACAAGAAACACCATTATATGAGGTAGACCAATGGTGTGCAATGTCATGCCTTTGCTAAAAACAAATAGTCACAAACAAGGATTTTCATGACTCATATAAATAGGAACCCAATTGTTCCCATTATTTTTGTCGAGACAAACCACAAACAACAATCCAAAGAAAGCATGTTATGAAATGCTATTGATCCTCTAAATCCTATTGCCAAGACATCTTTGAGGTGGCTAGTGACATGACAACTTAAAAAAGATTAGAAAATCAGTCAAAAAGAAAGATATGCTTGCATAACATTGCCACTCCTCTAAATCTGTCATAGGACATCATCGAGGTGGGTAGTTACATGGTCATATCAAATCATTGAAAAATAAATTAAAAATGCTTATCTAGACATGTGTGTCAGATCTTTGCTTGTTTTCCAAGGTTGACTGGTCACTCTTTAGGAAGGACACATCCTAAATAAGATTGTAATATTGAATTTGATTACTACCAAGGTCAAGATTAAAGAAGAAAACATCATGAATAGGTGACACGACAAGGTTTGACATCATGAAGGACACATCTTGAAGATCTGCAATTGATAGGAAAGAGTTTGACATAAAGGACACATCTTGAAGACTCTTAAGTGATTGATTTGATAGATTTTATGTTAATTTAGGACAAACATATCCTGAATAAATTGGTTGAAAAAAAAGAGTCTGACATCAACAAGGACACATCTTAAAGACTATTAAATGACTGATTTAATAAAGTTGATATTAATTCAATAAAGACATATCTTGAATAAATTGGTTTACAGAAAAGAGTCTGATGTCAAGGACACATCTTGAAGACTCTTAAATGACATATTTGATAGATTTGATGTTCATTCAGGAAAGACACATCCTGAATAAATTGGTTGATAGAAAATATTTTTACGTCAAGAAGGACACATCTTGAAGACTCTTAAATGACTGATTTGATAAATTTGATGTTAATTCAAGAAATACATATCTTGAATAAATCGATTGATAGAAAATAGTTTGACATCAAGAAGGATAGATCTTGAAGATTCTTAAATGGCTGATTTGATAAATTTGATGTCACACTGATTTTTGATTGGTTGGATTGTACGTCATTTTTGACCTTCTGTTCAAGTTGTTCAATGTATGACAATGTGATATGATTGGCATGAGATATCCTAACATGACTGAGATTTAGGGCCTTGGGGATTGTTAAGCCTTTCCTACATTGTACACACAAATACCATGTAGTTGAACTAGAATCCGAATGATAGGATTGACTGAAAAAGATTTGTTTATTTGAAGACACATGATGTGTATGATAGTGAATGTAATGAACTCTAAAGTACTAACCTAGAGTAGCCTTGGGGGCTCATTGATTTATGGCCTTGCCTACGTTACACACACAGAGACCTCATAGTTTGATACAACCTAACTTTTCCTTATTTGACAAAGAGTAAGTTATGATTTTCATTCTAACAAAACTAAAAAGACTGGCCTAATGCCTCAGGGATGCATCGACATATGGCCTTTCCTAACTCCAGTCATAGAGGCAACGTAGTTCAACTGGACTTGAGAGACTGGACCGACTCTAGTTTTCTTTTTTGAGTATTTGCATGTTTTAGGATTTTTCCATTTTTTGAAAGTTTTTTTGTCTTTCTTGACATGCTTTGGTTTTTTTCTATTTTGAATTTTTATGATGTTTTTGAAGTTTTCTATATTTTGAGATATGCATATGAATTATTCCTATGAGAAATCAAGCAAGCATGCACAAGAATCCTAGGAAAAATATGATCTTGCCCCTAGTCAAGCTGAAAACAAATTGACAGGTGATGATGATGATGATGACATTGTTTGACATGGGAAGGACACATCCCAAAACAATGTGAGGATGACGATAATATGCATAAAGGATCAAGGTATGGAACAAGGATAGGAACAAATCCAAGGAATTTTTTGGATGATTTACGAGGATGCGTAGCAAGATTGTATGGATTAGGCTTGCTGCATTTGAAATGACTTCTTTTCAAGACTAAATGGGATGATAGAAGGATGTTGGGTAAATGGATTGTAATCCTTAAACCAATGAAAAAGGAAAACCAAGTCTAGCAATAGGTATGAAAGGAAAATTTATGGCTTTGGTAATTGATAATTGAGCTAAGGATTAATGGTTTTAATTACGTGGTGTGTTGAAAAACACATTTACTTAATTTCCCACCATGAAAATTGTTGCACCACATCTCCTTGTTCTCCCATGCCTACAAGAAACTATTCACCACTGAGGGTAGTAACAACTAGGGGTAGTAATAAAAAAACATCATATGGCCTTTGCAATAATGCATGTACAACATCACATAATTAAACAAGTTCAACATCTTAAAAGTTCCATATGGAAAACATAAATATATGTAAAAACATATATATGTGAATATAATTGTATACCAAGATATATTCAAGTTATATTCATTGTTTCTCATCACCCTTGGATATATGAGGAATATTCAAAGAATGCCAATCAATGCTCTGTAGTATGGAGAAGATATTAGCAGAGGAGAATAATTTTGAATGTCGCTAGTTGTTGTCCCTCTCATTTCATTGTTGTGTTTCATATTTGAATTTTTTAGATCATTTGAATTTGCAGTTTCCATTTACGTAGGTTTTTTAAAGGTCTATTGACTGAATTTTGCATTATATTTGGATTCAATGTTTATTTGGGGAGCATTATATATCAATGATTTTTTGCATGTTTGTATGCATGCATATAGTGATAGAAACATAAGCATACATGCATAGATTCATAGAAACATAATCATACATTCATACATTCATATAAACATATACATACATATACATTGCAAAATGTAAAAGGGCCCTAATTGAGTCATTATTAACATGCAATTATAGCTATTTTATCATTCAAATCTAGTTAAAAGTCAATGGTTCTAATTCACATTAGCGCCTTAGAGGTTTATTTTGGCACCCATTAAAAATCACACCTATACATTAATCGCCAAATGGTAGCATCAAACACAAAAACACATAAACCATAATTAAACTTCATTTCGGGTCTAATTATTGCATATGACATAATTTTTTTAAGGTATCCCACACATTTCCATCATTTCACCGTGTGTTGGCTAGAAGGTTCTCTCTCTCTCTACACACACACACACACACACACACACATATATATACACATATATACATAAATATACATACATACATACATACACACACACACACACATATATATAGATATATACATACATACATACATATATGTGTGTGTTTGTATACACACACGTGTGTATACATACATATATAATTTAATTACATTATAAAATAATCTTACAGCTTTACAACATAATAAGAATTAGGAGTACCATTGTTTTCATTTTGAAAGGAGAATGATGTTTCTTGTTACCTCACACCATGGAGAGAAGACAACAACAAACCATCGAGGGTTTACATATATATACGTACATATAGATGTATGTATATATATTTGTATAGATATATGTATACATATAATTACACAATTACATGTATACATATATCTATGTATACATAGATATATGTCTGTATAATTATTAATATACATGTACATAAATTTATAAATGTATAGATATATTTGTGTAATTATATGTATATAAACATATACATATATATATGTATGTATACATAGAATTACACATATATGTGTATACATATGTCTATACATATACATATATATGTGTGTATACATATAAATATATATATGTAGACATATATATGTATTTTATGTATACATGTATATTCCATTAAGATATATATGTATGTGTGAACATATAAGAGTATAATGAAAACATAAGTTGTGTATTAAAGAATATATGATACAAAGTATTGATATTTCAATAGAGGTAAAACAATTAACAATAATTAGTAACATATTTTACATTAAATAAATGTTAATCTATTGTATTGGATGGCCAAAGGATACTCAAACACATATATAATGAAAATGCAAGTAGAAGGGTACACGTATTTTGAATATAAAGGAGTCTAATAGATGATTTTACAAGCTTACTCTTCATTTTCTGAATAAACATGAGACAAAGGTTATAAAGGAGCCTTTTATGACATAGATGACAAATATAAACCTTGAGAAATAACCAAAAATGAAGATTCTTTCTACCATTTTCAGTTGGAATATATAAACACATAGAAAATCAAGAGTACCCCCATAAGTAAGATGTATTATATTATATTTTGTTGGTAAATGAACACACAACTTAATTTGTAAATCAATGTGTACAAATTATATATATATATATATATATATAATTGTAACACCATAAATCTGCATGTTAAAATCTATCCCATATATCAGCATGATGTTAGTTCATAGCAAGAAAATAAAGTGGTGTCCTTGTGAAATAATAACATGTCTAACATTGTAAACAACATAGCAAAGTAAACTAATTGAAACCAAGAAATAAAAATTGAATACCTATTCCATAGTGGATTGGTGTCACTTTTTTGTGAAAAGTGACCTTTTCCCAACCCTTGACAAGCCAATGATGAAGATGCAATGGAAAAAATTAGCTCTCAATGTGAAGAGAGTAACTTTGCATGAGATTGTGGATTTGGATTCAAAGGATAGCCTCTCTATTTATAGAAGAGAATGATGGAGAGACATGGAAAATGGGTGAATGTGGGACAAAGATTCAACCAATAGGAAGGAGCCGCTTTTCACCATGTAAATGGGCCAAGGGTGTGCAAGTTTTGGTGAATGTACCAATAAGTGACATTAGGTGGCCTTTTGAAATTTCAAATTTGGCTTGTTGGAGGGAGAAGAAGGGGTTTTAAATGCCTAGTGGGGGACATGTAAGAGGAGAATTAATGCTATGTTGAAAGGTACAAGTCAACTTGATTTGAATTCATATTTGAGAGAATATTCTCTATTATGCCATGTTGATGCAAATTAGAATATTTAATAAATTAATTAAAATAATTTATTTGTGCAAATGGGAAAATCTAGAGGATGGGGTTTGCATTAAGATTAGATTTAATCATGATTTGGTTAATTTAAGAGAGAATTAGGTGATTTGACTCATTTGAATTAGATTTAAAGGTTAAACTAAATCAAAAGGAGATGGAAAATGATAAAGACTTGATTAAATAAAGATTTGATTTATTTAATAAAATAGGATGATGTTAGTACTAACGATGAATTTATTTAATTTAAATGGAGGAATTTAGAGATTTAATTTAATGAACTTGGTTTATTTGATGAATGGATGAATATGACATAATTAAATGCATGATGCTAATTTTGCATGTCTATATTTCTCCCCTCTTTGAAGCAATGCACTTGCTACGTTGGTTGGGTATGTGCAGGATCATGATGGGCCAAATAGGCCCTTAAGTGGCAAATGAAAATTCAAAAAATTAGAGTTAGGCAACTTGACGTAAAATTTGAATAAGTTATCTATATTATTTCAAAAAAATGTAAGAATAGATTATTATGTGGGGAAATTGAATGTAGTTTCTAAACTACTAGGCTTTATTTTATTTATTTTAAAATCTAT
>VDFB02274714.1:28634723-28666950 GCA_007258455.2 Sequoia sempervirens
ATGTTACATCCAATTTTTTAGGTCCTATCTGTAATGGGAGTATGATCAATCTAATTGTAGGGCATGCAAATCATGATGTTTTTAAATCCATGCTATTGGTTTTTCATAATCATCTTGATAAAGATCATGTAATACCAAAATCTCTTCCATGATCACATTCTCACCACATGCAAGATCTATTAATATCCCATTGGTGGGCTTATCATAGATGTAGCCAGCTATGTAAAGAGGACTATCAGGAACCCTTTTAAGTATATCATGAGAAGAAAAAGTAATATTGAGATATTTTTTATGGGCCCTTACAAGGGATAACATCTATCATACCCACTATTTCAGCCATAGGATTAACATGAGTAACATTTGGAGCAATATCATGCTATTCCTCATGGGTATTGACATTCATGACATCAGTGTTTGAAGGTTCACTAGCTTTGAAAAATGAAACATTGTGTTTAGGAATTGGATTGGTAAAAAATTGTAAATTTTGGTTGGGAGGAGAAATGGATTTATTGCCCTAATCATTGACACACACAACAGATAGACGACAAGAATCAATGAGGTCTTGTACTAGGTGTTTGAGATGCTTGCATTGTTCTATGTCATGTCCATTTTGGCAATGAAAATGGCAATAAGCATTAGGTTTAAATTTGGGGGGTAAAGGTTTAGTAGGATCAAGTGATTTAAATATAGGAAAAGAAATAATTTGTCAAATGTGTAGCAATTAATTCACTATATTATGTAAGGTATCAAGCAAAGGGGTGAACTATCTCTTCGGGTCCCCATAGGAAAAGGGAACAACTCCTTTAGTGACTACCACTTGATTATTAATGGATTGAGTTAGTTGTGGAGGAGGGGAATTGAACTGTAAGAAGCCTTTTTTTGGTTTTTAAAAGTTTTGTGAGGTTTTTTTGTTTCTTTGTTTAGAATTCTCAATGTGGCTAGAAGTGGATTTTGCATCATGACTAGTAACTGAGTTATGATAATCACAAAGGGTTGTGCATAAATGCATGAAAGAAGGAAATTTCATCATGGTCAATTTATCCTAAATGTGGGTTTGCAAGTTTTCAATAAACATCTTTTGGAGATGTGAATTAGGAACCTTGACATCTACTTGAGCATACAATGATTGATAGCATGAAATGAAATCAGTTACTTTTTTATCCACATGTTGTTTGAACCTCATTAAATCAGCCATTTTCTTTTTGGGAGTCATATCGACTTGGAAATGAATTATAAAGGAATCAAAAATTTCATTAAATGAACGAATTGGATGATTGGGTAATTTCCTCTTTGTAAAGAGGAAAACCGCTCTAAGGTAGTATCCTTTAAAGTCCTAGGAAATAGTTTAGCTAATAGTTTATTGTCCAGGATGAAATCACCGCATAAGGCGGTATAGGAATTGACATGATTATTAGGGTCTCCTTCACCTCCCTACTTTTTAAACCTAGGCATCTCAATTACTTGTGGAATTAGTGTTCTTAATATTTTCAAATATAATAGACTGTTACGGACATAAAAGGTGAGTGGAGCATTTTGGTTTTGGTTTATGGTAGATATTTGTTGTTCCATGGAAGAAACAATGTGAGAGAGTTGTGTTACGAGAGGGTTAGTGGAACTGGTATGAGTTGGCAGGGAGAATAGTGATGGAGAGTATGTAGTGTTAGGACAAGTGAAGGGGACACTAATAGGGGTGAAGGTGGTGGAAGATGGAACATTTGATGCCACAAAAGAACTAGGAATGCTAGTTGGAATAGTGAAAGGAGTCACGTGACTAACTTGTTGCATGGTTGTTGTAATTTGAGGGGTGGTATAGGTGGACCTATGGATGCGATGGTTGAAGGAGGAGGAATATGAAATCCTCCTTGGCTAACCATGGTGTTTTCTGGTTGAGATACACTAGAGGTGGAAGAAACATGTTTTTTATATATCTCAAAAAAAAATTTCATAACATCTAAGCCTTCATCATTTTCAAGCATTTGATGGATGTTTTCTATAGTGGGAATGGCAATGGTTGAAATATTTTCAAGACACAAGTTATCTTGGTGATGTGTTAAGTCCTCATGAATGTTAACTAATTTTTCTTGTGGAAGGGAATTAATTTGTGTGTCCACATGCATTGTAAGGGAAGGAAAAGGTGTACTAGTGGTAGTATCCATTCCTAATGCACTATTGTTAGTCCCAGGAGTAGGAGCTCAAGACAACCCAAGGTCCACAATGAATGTGATATCATGGGAAGCTATTAGTTGCAAACTTCATCTCACTAAAGTATTATCAATAGGCCACCAAACACTTATACAAATACCACAAAAGGAGAGATGGATGTAAATGCATTGCAAAATAGGTATAATAAAATACAAAGAAAAAAAATTCTATAAACTAAAACAAGAATGCAATAATAGAAAATAGAAATGTAGAAAAGTTTGAAAATGACATAAATTGTTGTGTAGAAGTGAAACTAGATTAATTCGCCTAGGGTGGTGAATGAGTCCAGGGATGAATTTTTCTGTGATTTTTTCAAAAAAGTTAAATGATTTTTATGCTTTTCTAATGCATAACTAGGATGCAGATGCATAATTTTAGTATGTTTGATGTTTTGAAGTGCAAAAATGAAATCTATATGAGATATTCACTAATACAATTTTAAAAACGCTAGGATGAAAAATAATACAAAAGTTAACACAATGAGTCCTAGGATGCAAATGGAAATTAGAAAGATAATGTTCAATATGCAGGTTCAACAAAATGAACCATAGATTTTTTTGGGTGTAAGATGATATGACTCTCTTTCTCAATTAGGGTTTTTCACCTAAAGGAGAGAGATAGGCCCCCAAAAAATCTAGGTGGTTCACTCAAAATAATGAAAGTACAATGAAAATATACCTAAATGAAATGACCTAAATGCAACAAACTAATAAAATGGATTGATTATTTATGAAAAACTTAAGAAGTATGAAGTGTTTGAAAACATATTGTGATATGTTGAAATGAACTAGAAACATAAACAAATGGAAAAAAAACTTAATGAAACTGAATGGAGTGCACTTAGAGGTATAATGCTGATGCTGGAAGGTTTTGGAATGTTTTAGAAGTTACTGTTGATGACCACTATGATTCATTTTCCACAAATGGCGAATTAGTCCTTCTTTTGGTAAATTATGTTGAAATAGGTTTTGAGGTGCCAGGAACTAAAAACCTTAGAAAAAACTTTCTCCAACCTAGAAATGGGACTAATTCATGATAGATGGTGAATTAGTCAACCTACAAAAAATTGCAAGTTCTAAAGTCAAATTTGTGGGTCTAGATTTGTACTTGTTTGTTTGTCAGGATGATGGAACTGAAATTGTAGAGAATGGGTTAAATGATGTATCCAAGCTTTAATTAGGTGTTTGTTGACTTGAATAGATTTGATGACTTGTTGACCACTTTTCAACACCTATCTCTTTCACATTTTTTCCTAAACGACTCGCAAAAACACATGCAAAGAGAGGGGATATAGTTAAGGGTTAGAGTATAGGGGTTTTCCTTGGTTAAACCCAACTTTGGTAATCAAACTCTTGATAAAGAAATGAAATGAGAAGGGAATGATGAAAAAATAATATGCAAGTATCATAAAATCACCAAACCCTTGTTGTTAAAGTCTGAAGATATGCCAATGGTTGCTTCAAGATTCTTTGTAATTGCTTGATTAAATGATGCTATGATGCTCAAATGGATGAAGTAATGAATACTTGAATGAATATGTGAATGGGGGTTAAAATGGATAGAAAAAACACTTATTTATACACACTCATGCCCTAATTTCCTAAAAAATACAACTTCACAAGTTGACCTAAGGTCTTAATGAATAAAAACATGAAATAAATTTGAAATTATTTTGAATTTTGTGCCAAGAGGGACTCATTCACCACCCATACTGAATGGGTCCCACTCAAGGAATGCAAGTGAGTGTTCAGAATTAAGTTGCATTTAATGATATTTGTTGGGTTTATATTAACAAATACACTTAATTATGGCTTGTAAGTCCATAAAGGGGCCAAATAAAGTATAATAAAGGTGTAATTAGGTGATGACAAGTCTATAAAAGTGTGAAAGTTTGTTACAAGACTTTACAAAACTTTAGAATAAGACTTAGTAAGGAATAAAAGGGAATATTTAGATTAATTATGATAAGAAGATTCTATAAAAGTGTAGAAATGTGTTACAACACTTCACAACACCTTTACAAGACATCATAAAATCTTAATAATTTAAATAAATGTGAATGTACAAGTTATATTACAAGATTAAACATAAGAAAAATAGGCTAAGCATCATAGGAAAATGACCTAAATGATGATGAAAATGTCCAAAGATCCATTTTTCTATGGTATTGTGTCTATATATATATATATATAGATGTAAAAAATATATATAATGTATATCTATATATACATACATATATATATGTCCATATATGTATGTATGTATGTATGCTTGTATAAACACACAACTTATTGAATTTGTAAATGAATGTGTACAATGTTATATACATATATATCTACACACACACACACATATATCTATATGTATATGCATATATATGTATATATGTATATGCATATATATGCATATATGTATATATATAGATATATATACATATATATATACATATACATATATACATATGTATATATATATGTATATGTATATGTATATCTATATCTATATATCTATATATATATACGCATATACATATATATATACATATACATATATATATACATAGATATATATGTATATATCTATGTGTGTATATATATATATATAGATAGATAGATAGATAGATAGATAGATAGATAGATAGATAGACATGCAAAATTTGCATCATGCATTTAATTATGTCATATTCATCCATTCATCAAATAAGTCAAGTTCATTAAATTCAATCTTGAAATTCTTCCATTTAAATTAAATAAACTCATCTTTAGTACTAGCATCATCCTCTTTGATTAAGTAAATCAAATCTTTATTTAATCAAGTCTTTATCATTTTCCATATATTTTTTATTTAGTTTAATCCTTAAATCTAAGTCAAATGAGTCAAATCACCTAGTCCTCTCTTAAATTAACTAAATCATGATTAAATCTAATCTTAATGCAAGTCCCATCCTCTAGATTTTCCCACTTGCACAAATAAATCATTTTAATTAATTTATTAAATCTTCTAGTTTCCACCAACAGGGCTTAATAGAGAATATTCTCTCAATATTTAATTCAAATCAAGTTGACTTGTCCCTTCCAATATAGCATTAATTATCCTCTTACATCTCTCCCACTAGGCATTTAAGACCCCTTCTTCTCCCTCCAACAAGGAAAATTTGAAATTTGAAAAGGCCACCTAATGTCATTTATTGGAACATTCACAAAAACTTGCACATCCTTGGCCCATTCACATGGTGACAAGTGGCTCCTTCTTATTGGTTTAATTGTTGTCCCACATTCACCAATTTTCCATGTCTCTCAATCATTCTCTCCTATAAATGGAGAGGCTATCCTTCATCCACATCCACAATCTCATGCAAAGTTACTCTCTTCATATTGAGAGCTAATTTTTTCCATTGCATCTTCATCATTGGTTTGTCAAGGGTTGGGAAAAGGTCACTTTTCACAAAAGAGTGACATCAATCCACTATAGAATAGGTATTCAATGTGTATTTCTTGTTTTCAATTAGTTTACTTTTCTATGTTATTTACAATGTTAGACATGTTGAATTATTTCATATGGACACCACTTTATTTGCTCGCTATGAGCTAACATCATGTTGATATATGAGATAGAGTTAAACATGAAGATTTATGGTGTTACATATGGCACTAGAAGGAGGTTACCCACCCACAGTATTTTTTTCTGTTCAACTCCATTTATTTCATACATTAAATGAAAAAATAAAGTCTATGTTTTGTTTAGTTGATATGGGTTACTATAATGGCGAGGAATATAAAGTATTTTTCTTTTGTTAAGACTGTATTTTCTTTTACTACACCAAATCCGTGAACTTAATCATAACAATAGCTTTGTTATTCTATCCACTTGAAGATAAAAATACCTCTATTGTTTCATTTTCTTTCATTCATTTGGATGTTGTGGTAGATGTATCCTTATGCATGAAAAAGGAACAATAGCTTGTCCTCGTTCATTCCATTACTGAAGTGAGGTTTCCCATAGATGTGAATCTCTCTTTCTATGTCATATCCTTTACAGTGGTTATATCTATGCACCCTTGCATTTCCAGCTACCTCTATGAATTGATATTTATTTGCTTGAATTCAAAACAAGAATATAGGTAGTTGATATTTATGTTGAGTTAGTGCATTTATTTCTAATGTATGGTAGTTTTCATCAAAAGATATAGTCCATTCATATGCCCATAAGTATGAGTTCACTCTCTATAGCTTGAAATAATCAACTAAGACCACCATTTCATATAAGAACAAGTGTCAAGTGGTAAGATATATAAAGAACTGGTTAATATTCTTTCTTGGTCTTAGAAATCTGTGAAGTCATCTATCTTAATTATGGATTAATCACATAGATGCTAATTTTGTTTTATTACTTCTTTTTTGCTACATGTTTTGAGCTAAGTATGGAGATGTACGTGTCTCCTAAGACATGATAAAATGATATTATTGTTACCTTACATATTTAATGAGGGTTGTGTAAGTTGGTTTGGATGCATGCATATGTGAATATCATATGTGTTTCCTCTATTCTTTAATGATGGGCAGTCTGATCTTGATTCAGATCACACATTGTTATGCATGTGTCAAGCCTCATAAATGATAGATGTGATAAGATACAGAGACTAATTTTTACTGCTTGTGTGACCAATCCACCATTAATGACAATCAAAGCAATAAATTCATTAACAATATTTGACATAGGAAGAAAAATTGAATCAAGTAGAGACCTGATGTGATTTATAATGTTGCATTAAAGGTTGAGGGTGAAAGTCACCTCTAAAACAATATACTTCCCATGAAATGCTAAAGATATTTTTGAGGACAAATTCCCAGCCAATTTAACCTAAATTTTCAAGCTACAATTACCTACCATAAATGTCAAAAGACAACCTTTGGAGATCCCATTGAATAATGATGACATTCTTGTACATCCACCATCTCTATCTACACATGATGAATACATGTGGATTGAATGTAAAATCCAAGAATTATTACTTCCTTGATGGGATGCCTCTTATTGGCATCTTCCAATGTCGGGTAGGTTTTTTTTTTTTTCTATATTTGGAATTTGGTATTCTTAGTCTTTGTTTTTCATTTTTTTTTGGAAAGGTATGCTTATGTTCTTGTTAGGAAAAGACATGTTCGTAATTCTATATTCTATTTCCTTCTCAACTAAATTCACTTTCCAATTGCATTACTTTGAAAGTTTCTTGAATGATGTTGGGGCATGTCCTTTACACCTACTGATTGCAATAGCTTAAGAAAGACCTTCATTCGATATTTGTATGTTTTCCAAATGTATTTTCTTGAAAGTTTTTCTTTTAAGACAATTCTCGGTTGTCCTTTCATATATTTGAAAATTGCATTAGCTTGAAAGGATGCATTTATTCCCAGTCAAAACATTAATTTGTTTCTTTAAAACACTTGGGGTTTGTTTCAAAATCTACCCATAGGACCAAATGTGCATCATTTAAAAGAACAAGAATTATTTTCAATGAAACATACCATTGCTAAAATTTCATTGGTTTTGCATGTTGAAGTGAATGTTTAAAATTGTTTAACTTCTATGAACTCAAAATATGTTAATATTTTTTATAGATGTTAATGTCCACTAATCTGTAACTTTGATCTAAAGCACGCTAAGGGAAAGGTTTTGTTTTTGGCTTTGTATATGAAGTTTCAAAATCAGTGGTCCTTTCATGAAAGAGGATGTGAATAGAAATATTTTGATATTTATTATTGGGTCAACTTCATGAGACTTGTCTATTTTATTTTCTTTAAACAGTTGACATGCCATATGCATATTTTTATAGTTTTGCAATATGTGCATACTTCTCATTTCTGATAACTTTTCAATGTTTATAGGTTGACATCAAAATCAAGCATTGAAATCAAGTGAAGACAAAGCAAGATTGGAGCTAAAGGATTAGCTATCAAATTTAAAATTCACAAAATCATTTTTTAATGCTTATTGGGATAATCTAGAGCTTCCATTCTACAATTTAGTTGTATGTTTTAAATCAATTCGCATATTTTTAGGGCTCTTAAAAAGAATGCTTCAATTAGTTGTTACCAAAGGGCTTACAAAGAACTTTAGGACACAAACTTACTAGAGTTTGTTTTTGGATTTAACAATTGAAAAAGGAAACTTTCATATCTCACTTTGGTTTTTGGACATAAAATGAACATGTGCTACTTTGTTTTGTGATTGCTTACTCAAACTAATATCATTGAAAATACTTATGCACTTTTCTCATGCCTCATGGTGATCTTGAGAATCAAAAGGCTTTTTGGTGGTCTTAGGTTGGGATAAAGTAATTTTCTCCACACTTCATTTTGGGATTAAAATTGAACAAAACATCTTGTGAGTGTCAGTAAACCTATTTTATTTGTTCTCCCTTTGTTTCTAAATGAAGGTTGATAGAACTATGAATATGTTTACTCAATATTGTTTATCTTAGAGGGCCTTCCTTGTGGGAAAAATTACTCACCCAAGGGAACGACTCAACCGATAACACTCTAAAGCCAAGTATTTCTATCTAAGATATAAATGTGGGTACTAGAACAAAGACCAGTATCATGCAATTGGCTCCAATGAGAAGGGAAACAATGGTCTCTTTCCATGTTGGGTCAACTCCTATGAATGGAAAGTCTGAATTAAAACCCTTGTTGTAGAAAGGCCAAAATCCCTATCTATTTGTTGGTGGAAGAATGGTTGTTCTGAAGCTACCCCACATTTTTACAATTTTTAGTAGAAATGGAAAGTATGCCATAAGAGTGTCATGGGTATTGGTGCTTGGCTGCCCTAAGAAGTGAGTGTCATAGAGGGGAGCCAATGGGGTCAAGCATCTAACCATTGGATAAATATAAGCATAGATGGACTTGTCCAAGTGGGGACTCAACAAATATAGTCTCTCATATCCGCAGGATTATGTTTATTCTTCACTACAAAACACTTTGCTTGTTCGAATTTGGAAAAAAATATTTAAACATTGTCATCAAAACTTAAAACCCTTTAGGAAGAAAATACAATTGACCAAATTCATGTGTTATTGCTTGCCAATATCCTTGGAGGTTTCTAAGCACTTGGATTATATCTCAATTTTCTTACTAAAGTTAACAATAGGTAACCCTTGCCTTGATTTCATCAAAGTTTCACATGACATATCTTGTAGAATGAGAAGAAGTTGAGACATTGGACATCTAGTTTGAAAACCTAATCAAGAAGTGTTTTTGGTAAAACAAATTCATTAAGAAAAGACTAAAAACAACTAGACCCCACACATGTGTCGCCAATGATTTCATGTAAGATCAAGATCAAGAAACCAAAGGTAAAAGCTCTTAGTCCGAAAGATCACCAAAAACATTTCTCAATGCTATAAAAATTCATATGAAGACTACTTTTTAACTTTTACATAAAATTTTCAAGAAACAATCCTAGTTTTTACTCATTTTATTACTGTCAAAACCTAAATCTTTTTAGGGAGTTTGAACATCTTGTTTAGAGAAAAGCTTGTTCTTCAAAAATTAGGTCTTGTAAGCAAGTGTATTTTTAGGAAAACCCAAGATCAAAAGAAAAACCTTCATCCATCTTTGAACATCAAAAACCAAAATCAACTCATCATCAACTCTTGAAAATCTTGAAAAAATCCTTCATGTTAAACTTTCGGAAAACCATTTGAAACCAATCAAAAAATCACCTTGTTTGATTAGATGTGTGTATATGCATCCTTCTACACATATTTAGTCAAATTATCAAACCTTGTGGCCAAATTTATCCCTTGATAACATCCAATATCTTGGGATTTAGGAGTTCATTATCCAAAATCAAAATCAAAACAATCAAAATCATCTTGTTTGGATAGGTGTGTTTAGATGAATCCTTCTTCTCATACCTAGAAAAATTAACATCTTTTGAACAAAATCTACTCTAGGACAATATCCAACCTCTTAGATTTTATGAGTTCACCATCAAAATCAAAATCAAAAATCAAAATCAATCTCAAAATTAAACATCAAAATCAAGTCCTCAAGTTTAACATACCCTTCAAGATTTTCTCAAGAGTTCCAATCATCCATCAAACATCCATCTTACATCCATATCATTATCACCCTTTGATATTTAAATCATCCTAAAAAATTTTGTTTTTGTACCTAAAGATATATCAATCCAAAGAATTAGAGGTTTATCTCTCATATTCTTGAAAAAATGATCTCTATTTTATGGTGTAAACTTGATCTCAACACAAGAGGAACATGGAAGCCAACAAAGAAACATCTACTTTGAGTGACTTGAGTCAGACCACTCTTGAAATGAATCACATTGGGTCTAGAAATCTCACAATTAACCTTCCTCCATTTTCACAAGACCATCAAGAAGAAGGTCGAAAAGTGGGGGATCTTACCAATAATCCCTTTGGAATGTCACATGAGGAAATCACTTAAATAGTTCAAAATCCAGAGAATCATAAAATTATCAACATCATGATAAGAATCAATCCCTCACTATACATGCTTGAATTAGCAAAGCAAGGGACTAAACTCCCCTTTGATTTTGATGTGAGCATGATTGTGGAACCATATTTTGGGATCATGCCTCCAATATAATCTACCATCCCCATTTCATCTACCCCCCATTTCAAAACATCACTCAAAACATCCCACAAATTACATCATCTATTGCTCCAACACAACCCATTATTAGCAAATCAAGTGCATTTATCAATGCATTGCAAAAACATCCTCTCGTAAACAATAAGGATTTGGACGTAAACACCATCTTAGGAAAAACCATATCCCAAAATCCATCACATCCATATGTCCCTCTCACCTTTCATGATCCAAATGGCCTGTCATCATCATTTTGTGCAACACCCCAAACCTCTCCCCCCATAACCTCACAAGGATAAGGAGATATATTTGGACTAGGGGCAACTTTGACACTACATCTTCATCATTTCCACAAGGGAGTATTCCCATCACATTTCCACCACTTCCACCATTGCCATCAATATCCACATCACCTCTTGGTTTAGGGCTTCCCCCTTTACCAAGCATCAATTAGAGCATCATTCCAAATACTTCCACCTTGCCATTGATATTGCAAAAATAGATGGAAACCATCCCAATAATGCAAACCACCACCATCACATCATCAACCACCCCCCTGACATTTCAAAACATGGTCTCTCAAGGACCAACCACATCAATCACAACATCTACCACTCAAACCCCAATCATCAACATGACAATGCCTCTCATCACCACAACAAGCACCATTCCAAATACACCTCCCTCACCACAAACAAACATGAACTCATCAAGCCAATACAATATTGTGTTCCAAGTAGCTCAACAAGATTCCTATCAAAAGGCACTCCAACAAGTACAAAAAAAAACAAGCTGCACAACTAGCTACTCAGCAAGCCACTCAAGCTACACAAGATGCTCAAGCTTCCCAAGTCAATAAGCACAACAAGCACAACAGGTTGCACAAGCCCGAGCCTTATTGCAACAAGAATAGCAATAGGCCACTCAAGCAACATAAGCCACACAATTTGCATAGATTGTACAAGCTACATAGGAACAAGCATAAGTTGAAGCTTAGGCCCAAGCTAAAGTTGCATAAGCTCAAGCTCAAGTGCATGCTCAAGCACAAGCCTAATATCAAGTGCAACAAGCATAAGCAGACGCACAACATCTTGCACAACAAGTAGTGCAACATCAAGAATATTAGCAAGTGCTAAAACAATATCAAGAACATCAAGAAGTAGCCCAATTGGAATCTCAACAACAAGCGTTGTTGGATCAACAACAAGCGTTGTTGGCTCAACAACAAGCATTTTTGGCTCAACAACAACAACAATCTCAACAACAGACGTTAATAGCAAAACAAGAATAGGACCAACAACAAGCATTGTTGGTACAATAGTAATTGCAAGCATATTTGGCATAGAAGAACATGAAAACATCATCCATCAACATACCAACCAATCCACCCATCCCATTGACAATCAAACCGTATTAGAACACATTCATCCCACCCCTAATCTACAAAACAATGTGACAGTACAAATCAGGTTGCTCTCGAAACAAGTACTCGACCTTCGATCAGGGTGAACCACAAAAATACCTAGCAACTTGTGTCATTATCAATTCAAAAAAAGCCTTGTAATGAAACCATTCATGAAGGGATTTGAGATCCCCAAATTTGATAAGTGATGTGGGATGGGAAACCCTGAAGATCACATACAATGATACCTAGATCTAATGTGGCTATTTCTTAGGACTTTGGCTAGCCACACCATGGAATGGTTCTCTCACCTACCTACAGGAATCAAGACATTCCAATAAATCATAGATGCATTCATCAAAATTTATGCATGCAATATCTCTATGGATGCCAGTTTAGAGGAACTTTCAACTTTGAAACAAGGGAAGAATGAACCATTTGCTTCCTTCCTACAACAATGGCAATCTAAGGCCAATCAAAGAAAATGGGTCATGCCTGAGGAATAAAAAGTGTGCACTATCATATCCAACCTTGATGGCCTCTTGGAATTCCATCTCAAAGACCAAGGGATCACCATGTACAACCAGTTGATTTCCAAGGCGCTCAGCATTGAACAAGCCCTTATGACACAACTTGGAGGATCAAATTCATATATTAAACAACAAAACAATTGCCCATCCACCAGTTACAATGGCAAACCTCACACTTGGGAAAGAAATAAAATTTTTACCAATCATGCTTTCATTGATGCTAAAGTTATCATCAGTTCCCCTCAGCAAAACACACCTGCACCCCAACAACAAATCCAAAACCATCATCAAAATAATCATCAAGCTAACACAACATGACAACCAAACAATCAAATGATCAATAATGTCAAAAATGAAAGGGGACTTCCTTAGAAAAATAATAATTCTACCAAGTGGAAGTACACCACCCTTGGGGAACCACTCAAAGTCATCATAAAGAAACTAATAAATGAATCCCACCTATGAGAATTACCAAGAACTAGAAGTGAAACTTCCTTGGTACAATGAAAATTAGCTCTATGATTTCCACAAAATAAAAGGGCTCACCACTAAAAATTGCATGAGGTTAAAGAACCTAGTTCAAGACCTCATTAATCAAAGAGTCATTAATGTGGAACAACCAACATGAAATTAGAATTTCAAAATATAAATGAATTTGATGCCTAACCATAATAATAAAGGGAACAATAACACTGATAAGGGGAAAGGAACCTTCAAAAACATGAATCATGTGTACGACCATGTCGTTGCATCCCTAGATCACTACTGTGCTACCATCACCATCAAAATATACCATGTTAATTGTGGAGTCACCACAAGAGGTGGAAAAGTTACCATCACAGGGTCATCTTAGCCAAACAGAGCACTTGCACCCAACCCTAGATCTATTCCCAATGGTTACAATGTCCTTGATCAGCCAAAAAGAACCACAACTCAAATGTCCATCATGGAGTTATTAAAAATCTCATCCACCAACAAGAAAGTCCTTGAGGAAGCATTGGCTTCATCCACTATCCCTGCAGATCTTGATGCAGAACAATTCCAAGCTATGGTCAGAAACATCATCACTCCAAACCTCTTTACATTCTCCAATCAAGATTTTCCCGCTCAACCATCTCACAACTGTGCACTCCATTTAGAGTTCCTAGTTCATAAAAATAAAATCAAGCGAGTCTTGGTTGATGGAGGTGCAGGTTTGAATATTTGTTCCCTCAAGCTCATTAAAAACCTAAAAATCTCAAAGGACTTCATTGAAAAAGGCAAAGGTATTATAATTAGAACATATGATGATCAAGAAAGAGTGTCCCAATGAAAAATCCAAATCCATATTCAAGTAGGGCCAACTATCATGGAAACAACCTGTCAGGTCTTGGACCTCGACTTTCCTTATAACATTCTCCTAGGACATCTGTGGATCCATACAATGCAATCAGTAGCATCAACTTTCCATCAATGTTTCAAATTCACATATGAAGGACAATAGGTCACTATCCATGGAGATCCTCAACCATTATTTTACTACAAGAATCTAGAGGAAAAATACTACAAAATACCTCAAGTACCTAAAAATGACAAAGGCCCATCAACACCATACATTGATCTAGCCACTCTCGCTTCCACTTCTACAACAAAGACACTTGCCACTCCTACCATCCCCACCATCTCTGATATCAAATTCATCATTCAAGAAAATGGTTATGGAAATTATATGATTCCAAGAAATTCTTTTGTGATAGGAGAGTTACCACAATCTCCTAGATCATGAGGATGTCTACAATCAAATGAAGCCTCCACATCCCAAACACCCAATGAAGAATATCCCAACTTCAAAAGTTGGGGAGATCTTGGTTGAGAATTCATAGAAGGGGATCCATCCCACCTCTTCTACAAAGAAAATTGACCAACAACCGATCTACCAATGGATGACAATAGCAAAGGTTTGCAAATGGTGCTCGTAATGGGCTATGACAGAAACCAAAGGCTTGGAAAAAATGACAACATACTTCTAATACCCATCATTCCAGAGATGCAAATGAGAAACCTTAGCCTTAGATGTACCCATCTCAATATAACAATATGTGGCCAAAGTCCTCAAATTAGAAAGGTCAATAATCCTCTTCAGCGATCAATAGTCAAACTTCTCTTACCCATATCTACAAGTCAAGTCATAGACAACTTCAAATTTGACATAACTGACATTTGTAGTAGTAGTGATGATGAGGATACCATATCCAACCTACCCATGCTCTTTAAGGATACCACCATTCTTATGATTAGCACCCTATCCTATGATTCTAAAAACCAAAACCATGAAATCCATCTAGTCTACCCACAAGTCATCGATTATGACCAACGATGACCACCAATTCTTGACACATTCAAAAATGATGAGGCACTTTCATAATTCATGATACTATGGGATAATATTCCATGTCAGGATCATCAATTAGGATTTATCATCGAGCTATACACATATGCATATTATGGGGAAACGATTGGATCCCTCAATTGTAAAAATGAAAAACTGAGAATAATCTCTAGGTCCTTGAGTGAAAACCACACTGTGGCACTCTCTAACCCAAAAAAAGTAAAAAAGAAAGGAAAATATAATGGTGACTCTCTAAGGTTCCTAAGGATGGGGGATTCAATCTTCCTCTCAAAGCTCTACATCAAGAAAAATTAGCAGTCCTAGCTGAAAAATGCAACCCAGTTAACTTGGGAACAAAAGAAACCCAACACATCACATTCTATGCAAAGTCATTACTATCAGTGGAACAAGAGCTCTTGGTAGCCCTCTTCAGAGAATGAAAATTCAACTTTGCATGGAGTTATACTAACATGCTAGGGCTTGATCCAAAAATTATAGTTCATCACCTAGTAGTATACTCTAAAGCAAAGCCCATTAGACAAAAGCTCAAGAAAATGCACCCTCAGATTTCCCTGCTAGTAAAAATGGAATTGAAGAAGTTTCTGGATGCATGATTCATTTGACCAATCAACTAAATCCAAAATGGGTGTCAAACCTAGTTCTTGTCTCAAAACTCAACGGGGGCATCTAAATCTGCATATATTTTAAAGACCTAAACAAGGCATGTCTAAAAGATGATTTCCCATTGCCTAACATTGACATGATAGTAGACATGACAACATGAAATGAAATTATTTATCTAATGGATGGTTTATCAGGATACAACCAAATAATTATTGCTAAAGAAGACCAACACAAAACAACCTTCACTTGTCCATGGGGGACCTACTATTGGAATATGATGCCATTCAACCTAGAGAACACTGAAGCCACTTACCAAAGAGCCATGACATGATCCATAAAACTATCAAAGATTATTTCAATGGCATACTAGCCATATCCGAAAAGTGGAAGGATCGCATAGCAACATTAAGTGCCATTTTTGATAAGTTGGAGGAATACAATGTCCAATTAAATCCAAAGAAGTGATTCTTTGGTGTACAATCATGAAAGTTGCTAGGATACATAGTGTCAATGAGAGGTATTGAGGTAGACCCTGCCAAGGTAAAAGAAATCCCTAAGATGAAGGCACCCAAAACATTGAAACAATTGAGAGGCATCCAAGGCAAGCTTCAATCCATTTGAAGATTCATAGCACAACTAGTAGATAAAAAAATCCTTTATTCTCACCTACTTCACAAGGGAGTAGCGTACAAGTGGGATAAAAAGTGTGAGGAAGCCTTCAATAAGATCAAAGAATATGTACTTACATTTTCGATCCTCATGCTATCGATCCAAAGAAAGCCATTAATTATTTATGTGTTAGCAATAGCAATAGCCCTCAGTGCTCTTCTAGATCAACATGATTAAAATGGGTTAAAAAGGGCCATATATTACATCAACCGCACAATGGTTGGGCATGAGTTAAATTACTCATTCATTGAGAAATATTGTCTAGCAGTAGTGTTTGCTTCACAAAACTTTAGACATTACATGTTAGCACACAAAGTCAAACTCATTGCCAAAATTGATCCCCTTAAATACTTACTATCAAAGGAAATGCTCACTAGAAGGATGGCTAAATGGGTTATGATATTATCAGAGTATGACATTGAATATGTGGAGTGGAAAGCAATCAAAGGCTAGGTAATTGTAGATCAGCTTGTGAAAGCACCTATGTATTCAGAGAATCCTCTCATCTCAGAGTTTCTAAATGAATCCATCTTCAATCTCAACATAGCCTACCACTGGAAAATTTACTTTGATTTCTCATACATGCAACATGGATCAAGAGCTAGTTTCTTTTTCATCACCCCATAGGGAACTGCATACCTAGATCATATGAATTGGCATTCCACTACACTAACAACATTGCAAAATACAAGGTTTTAACCATATGTCTCCAAATAGAAATGTAGTGGCACATCATGGACCTCAAAGTATACGGATGTTCCCAGCTAATAATAAACCAAGTGAACAATGAGTACCATACTAAGGATGATAAGCTCACTCCATACAAGAAACTGGTGGAGATGCTCAAGGAATCCTTTATTGAGATCACATTTGAGCAGATTCCCAAAGCAAACAACAAAGTAACAGATGTCATGGCAATGATTGGATCCCTACTAGACATCACTCACAATGTCACAAAATATGAATTATTGGTAGAGCAGCTTCTTGTGCCCACATTTGAGGTACTAGAATCAAAATTTATGTGTGAAATATTTGGTCCTGGTGATCCCTAGTACAATGACATTTACACCTACCTACAAATAGGAGTTCTCCCCGCTAACTTACCTTCATCCTTAAAATGAACCTTTGTCAAAGAGGCATCCCAATTCGTCATCCTAGGAGATACCCTATATTGTAGGAGTATAGAAGGAGCATTATTACAATACCTAAATGTTTAGGAGGAATTGAATGCTTTAACTGAAGTACACAATGGTATTTGTGGTTCACAGTCGAGTGGAATGAACCTGGCAAAGAAATTGCTATGGGTGGGGTATTATTGGCCTACAATGGAAAGAGTACATGACTATGTCAAAAGGTTCCTACAATATTAGAAGCATGGGGAGGTCATCCATGCTCCAACTCAAGAGCTCCATCCTATTGTTACATCATGGTGCTTCTTATAGTGGGGGCTTAATCTCATCAGAAAAATAAATCCCACCTCATCCAATGGCCATAAGTTTGTCATAACCACCATCAAATACTTTACCAAATAGGTGGAAGCCATACCCATGACATAAATAACTAGGAAGTAGATGTCAAAGTTCATCCTAAAATATCGCATTCGTCGCTATAGTGTCCCAAAAACCATTATCTAAGATAATACTAGGACACCATTCAAGAATCAAGATGTCCACTAATTATGTGAAAAATTCTAAATCCACCATCTCTTTTCTGCCCAATACTTTCCCCAAGGAAATGGCCAAGCAAAAGCCACAAATAAAACCATTTTAAAGATCCTCAAGAAAATAGTCAATGATGTGGGTTGTGACTAGCATCTGTAGCTCAATCCTACCCTTTGGGCCTATCGAACCAGGATTTGCACACCCACTGACACCGCCCCCTTCTCCCTAGTCTATGGATCAGAGGCAATATTACCCATTCAGATTAAGCTCTCTTCACTGAGAATATCACTACCAAATCTTATTACATATGAAGAATACTGAGTAGAAAGACTGAATGAGCTAGAGCTACTAGATGAGCAGTGTATAAATGCTTTAAATCATTTACAAGTCTATCTGAATAAACTCAAGAGGAGCTATAACAAGAATATTAGAAGTAGGACCTTTCAAGTTGGAGAACTGGTACTAAAGGAGAATCAAAAGAATGTCCCAAATCCAAATAATAGGAACATTTGAACCCAACTAGTTGGGACCATGTTTTATCATAGCAAGCTATAAGTCGAGGGCATATCAATTATCAACACTCAAAGGAGATCCTTTGGAGGAGCCCATGAATAGCTCCCATCTCAAAAATATTTATGCCTAATATTTCAAGGTATAGAACTAAAAAATAAAAAAATATCCTAAAAAAATGGTTACCCAGGTGATGAAAACTTGGAAAACATGCGTCTTGGTGACAAAAAATAAATCAAAAAGAAAACAATCCAAAAAAAATCAGAAAAGGGATTAAAAATAGTAAAGAGAAAAATCGTCTGCTAGTGAAAACCACTTTGGTGGCACTTTGGGCAAGTACCTTGGTGAAAACCTAAAAAACATGCACCTTGTGTAAATAAGCACTTTCCATCCACTAGGATCTTCACAACTTGTTCTACATCATCCATCCATTACTCTTCCATCATCCATCACATTCCATATCTCCATCATCCATTTGACATCTACATCCTAGCTTGGTCTTGTGTTCGGATCATGATCCCTCCTAGTAATACTCAACCCATTCTTAAGGTCAGTTTGTCTTTCCTTTATCAAAATATTCTCTTGCATCAAGTTGGGGGCATATTTTCTCATTAGAATGAATTTGTGTATATTCTCAAAGTCACTAAACTAGAAAATCCAAAAACATAAAAAAATGAAAAAATCCAAAAAAAAACATTCATAAAAAACCAAGAAAATCCAAAAAAACTCAAAACATATCAAAATCCCAAATAGGTCGAAAAGTCAGTCAAAAAAGTCAAAAATAGAGTTGTCTTGTCGAACTATGGGTCTTTGAGCATTGAATGTAGGAAAGGTTGATCTTTGATCATCCCTTGAGACACTTAGGTCATTCCTTTAGGAGTCCATTATAATAAACATGCATTTCATCATGTTATATCTTCATCTTCAAATCGGTCAAGTCATTAGTCAAACTATGTGGTCTCTAGATGTATAACATAAGCAAGGCTAGTCTATTGATTAGCCTCCAAGGCCCCTAGGATAGGTCCTTAGGTTAGTCTCATGGTCAAAATCTTAGAAAACCCTAAAACATTGGTGAATCAAAAATCAAAACATTTAAAAAATATCAAAAATACCAAAAAAAACCTCAAAAACATTTCAAAAAATATATCAAAAGCATCCAAATATTTGAAACAATCCATCAATCACAACTCGCTTTCACTTGCAATAAATTTCACTCATAATAAATGATTTTCATCCTCAACCTTTGGTAAGACAATCAAAAACAAGTCTAGTACAGGTTAAAAGTGAAAACTAAAAACATCAAGTCTAAAGTCTAGGTCAGTACGTAAAAAAGTTAGTCAACTCTTTGTATTAATAGCCTATCATCCAATTAGTCCAAAATCAATCATCTGATAACATCATGTTCTAGGATGTATCCTTCCTACAATGGGCATTATTTATCAAAAAGAACACTTTGGATAAATGAAATTACATGCCGCCATCCACTAACATTTCCTAGGATTTATCCTTACTACAATGGGCATTATCTATTGGCAATAGTTTTGGTTCTTATCCTTTAAATACACATTTCCTTTTGGCTAGCAATATTGAAGAACATTAACTTGTTTGTTTACTTTCTCTTTTGTCTTTTGACTTATCTTATTTACACTCATTCTGATGACCTCTCGATGATGTCCAAACAAATGGATTTAGAGAGATAGGAATGGGGCAAAAATCATTATCTTTTGTTTGCTATGCGTGTTGGACATTTTTGTAATATAACTTGGTGAATACTTGCTTTGTTAGATACGTAGGGAGGATGTTTTAGGTATCTTGTTGACCAAATAGGAAGGCTTTCCTTTCTATGTTTTGGCCCAATATGTTTGAAATATCTGAACTACATTTTAAATGAGGTTTCATATGTTAGGTGTGAACAGGAGTACTCCTATCTGATTGTTGAGTCAAAGTCCATCACGCTAAGTGCAATTCCATCCTGGTTCTTTATACCTTGATGCATTGTGCTTATGCGTTTTATCAAACATAAGGTAAGTGGACCTTTTCAAATCCCAATTCTTGATAAGAAAATCATCCATCTCATCATCAACATAAATTTGTCTTGTTGAATCCTCTTGTCATCACCTAATTTCTTCTTTTCCACACTAACATCATTCCAAGATAGTTAATCATCATCGCCAATGCATCCATCTTGCATCCACAAACCATCAAAATTTTGCACATCATCTCACATGCATGTTCATCATCATAATATAGATATATTAGTCTAAGCATCTCATAAAATCATACATTCGCATAAAAAATCCATTGCACAATCATATAGGCATCATCACATCATATCATCATTTAAGTTGTTTAGGATAATATAGATTGGTTATTCTAAGCATCTTAAAACCATCTCATTTGCATAATCATCATAACCATCTGTATGTCCATTTTGAACCTCTTTATCATGGGATTGACCCTCAAATCGAATCTTTTTGCTCAATCTCTTGAGGGGGGAATGTACCAGTGTACCTCTTTCCACTAGGGCATCCAAAAAAATTAGAAAACTTTTAGAATTTTGATCATGATAAGTTTATTCTTTGAACCAGGCATGTGCAGGATCATGGTATGCTAAAAAGTGTCAACGGAGAAAAAATAACATGTTTCATCTATTCAAAAATGCGAAAATGCCAAGTTGACTTTTTGTGGCTTGGGTGTTAGTACACACTACCGAAGCAAAACCCAAACCTAGATTTCCAAATCGGATATTTGATTGAAATCGGATATCTGATTTGTGAAAACATATATATTCAATATCGGCCCGATTAAAACTCATTCTCATTTCACACAACTGGTTAACCGCAATAGGCGCACAGTCAAAAGTTTATTTCGCAAATCAGATATCCGATTTGGTGCAAATCCATCTTCAAAAGGTTAGATTATTGATTTTTCTTTGCTCTAATCAAATTTTCAATTAGATTTGTGTAATTTTAGTTGATTTTTTTCAAAATAGGGTTTTTGATAGATTTTTTATGAAAAAATTAAATTTAGTATGGATTTTGATGAAAATTGAATGTTTGCAATGGATTTTGATGAAAATTGAATGTTTATAATGGATTTTGATTTAAAAATAGTGTTTTTTATGTATTTGGATTAAAAATTAGAGAATTTTATAGATTTTTGTTAAAAACTAGGGTCTTTGTTGGATTTTTTAAAAAAACTAGGGTATTTTTATAATATTTTCATTTATATTGTCTAATTTTAATTAGATTAATTTGTTTTTAATTTTAATCAGGCATTATGGCTGCTCCACCACCTCCACCACCTTCACAGCCATCAATTCAAGAATTAATTTCTAAAAAATTGCAACAATTAAGGGGCATTTCTGAAGTTTATACGAGAGTCCCTCGATTATCTGAGATGTCAAACACAATGAAAGAAATAATTAAAAACATAGAAACCCTCTCCTCGCAACATAATGCCTTTCATTCGTGGCGAGAAGACATGAGAGAATATTATGCATGTGGATTGTCCTATGATGATGTGAAAGATCTCGGAATAACCAAAGCCCAAATAGCCTCTTTATTTGTTAACCCCCGCACTGGTTTGCCAGTTAATGTTAATAAAACAAAACTTTCTATAAAATGGTGCACTCATAGAGACATTGTAGAAAATTTTGGGATCGTTGGTGTATGGTTTTTTTGAAACCACCGAACAACAATTGTGATATACCATTTTATTTTATAAAAAAATTATATGCTGAGTTTGTGTTAGGGCATCATGTCAATTACTTTGACATTAAACCCTTCCAAGGCATTGGTGGAGGTATGCCCCAAGATAGACCAGGGGCAGTTAGAGTAATACCCCACCCATATGTTCCCCCTCCTCCCCTTCCTCCGCCACCTTTAGTATACCATCCAGATATTATGCAAGATGCGGCCACACAGACTATCCACGCTATTCACTCTTTGAGTGGTATTTTGGTTCTGCATGCTTTTGTAGTAGCTCACCACATTCTGGTGATGTTGGTGATGGCTCGAGTGCTGCTGCGTCATCCTTGTTAGGTCCACATATTTGTGTACCACATACTTGCTCCATGTGTTTCCAGATATGCTTGGGCCCTCTTGTACAGCCTGCAGAGCATCCCTTAGACACTTCGATTATGACTTCCATGATGTGGACATTATAGATCAGACGCAGAGGAGTGGAGCACACCGTATAGAGTCCTTTCCTGCTAGAGAGGGGGACATTGGAATAGTGACACAGGTAAAATTTAAGTTGTGAATTCATAACTTGCATTTGTTTTTAAATGAATATTAATAAGAGATAGTATAATGTACTAATATTTATTTACATGGTCTATTTAACAATTGATGTCTGAGGAGGAGCTGACACATGTGACGGATAACACCCTGAGGGCCATTTCATTTGGCCTTGACACGCACACAGTATATATTTTTGCACTCACTCATTTACATTTATTTATTATATACTTTCTTGTCATTTGAATTGTCTTTAATGAAATTATATAATAACTTATATGTTTATCTTATTTTCCTATTGTAGGAAATACCTTGTACGAATGAGGTGTAACCTTGTCCAGATTATGGAAGTGCACTGTTGGATAAGGGGAAGGTAATTGAACTCAAATTTGATTGAATTAAGAATTTTAAGATCTTTTATTGATTATACATACATCGACATAGATTGGTAGTTTCATATGTACTTGTCATTTTTATGTGTAAGGAATTATGAGCTATATGTCCTTGTTGACAAGTGACACAATGCCTGAAGCAGTACGTATTAGAACACTTGAAGGAGTAGGTGTTGAAGAACCTCAAGGAGGAGGTGTCGAAACACCTAAAGAAGTATGTGTTCATTTTATTTTGTGTTTGGTATTTATATGTTCCTATTACTGACAAGTGTATGCTAACTTGGATCACTTTTATGTTTTTGTTCACCTATATAGATTGAAATTACAAAAGATGGTTTGGTCGGTTCTTTGAGAGGGGCATATTCTAGGACTCCTAACCCTTTGAAGAGACGGATATTTCAGGTAATCAAGATTACAATTTTAGAGTTCAATTATAATTTAATGTATATTGATTTTGATGTTAATTATTCGATTTTAAATTATATAGTATAACTAATCTCAATTGTGGTTTGAATTTTTCTTGTGCAGCTACCTTCAGAGCCAACAAGTGCTTCAAAGAGGCTCCATTTTTGATGATCCACCAGTAGTTTAGGATGAGATAGACATTTTGGCATGTAAATATTGAATAGATACCGAGATGGCATATGCCACATATTGTAAAATTTTGTTTGAGTTGGCATTGATGCCATTTTTGTATATGGAAATACACTTGATTATTGGATAATTTGATATATAGAAGTTGACAATCAAAATTTAATTGCCTCCTCATGTGTATAATTAAACTCTTTGAAATTTTAATCAAGTGAGCAATGGTTAAATATCTTGATGTACAATAGCATAAAAAGAATGGTTATATTATGTAGTTTATTCATATTGCTGATTACATTGCATTGCACATCTTTCAAACTCAAAGCATTACTTCACATTGCTTAAGTAACAACTAGATGCTGATAGATGAAAAAATTTCAATTACAATATAGTTTTTACAAAGTCAACCTAAGCAGTTATGCAATTACTTCACAGTACATAACTAATAATTAAAAATTTATTCATATTATTAATTACATTGCATTGCACATCTTTCAAACTCAAAGCATTACTTCACATTGCATAAGTAACAACTAGATGTTGATAGATGAAGATTTCAATTCAGGCCTATTGCCCCCTCATTCCACACACTATGCAACCATTTACTTGTGGTGTAGGGGCGAACAATGGAGAAAAATGTATATATATATATATATGCAGCCTAGAAGCATGAATTAGTACCAATATTAATGCATCACCATTGATTACCTTGAAGTAGAGATTTGAATCAGCATCATTCTTCAAGAAGCCCAAACTAGACAGGTACTGATCAATCCTTTCATACCATGCACGAGGAGCCTGCTTAAGACCATACAAGGCCTTCTTCAGCTTACACACATGTGACTCCTTCCCATGAACCTCAAAACCATCAGGTTGCTCGACATAAACTTCTTCCTCAATCACACCATTAAGAAAAGTTGTCTTCACGTCCATTTGATGAATCTTCCATCCTCTTGATGTAGCAAGGGCAATGATAGTTCTAACAGAAGTGTAACGAGCAACAGGAGCAAATGTTTCTTCATAATCAACTCCCTCTTTCTGAGAAAACCATTTTCGATCAGCCAAGTGTTGGTGTCAGTGGGTACATTGCTTGACAATGCTGAGCAAAACAAGTATTCATTCTTCTATGGAGAAACATCATCTACATCTGCAATGGAGGCTTGATGCTTAGGTCTATCTGAACAATGTTTGGAAAAGTGACCAAACTTATCACACCTAAAGCATTGAATTTTTTCAATTCACAATGAAGGTCTGGAAAATGAAGCTCTTTTATTTGGGTTGCAGATCAAACAAACTGAAAAAGGAGACAAGGGGTCAGAATTTCTAATCTACTTCCTAAGAATTCAAGAGACGATATTGACTTGGTGAAACAAAACCAAACTTTGTTTCACCATGTAGGAATCACACCAACTATGCAAAGCCATTGCAATCTTCAAGGAAATGTGCTGATGGTTTTCATATCATGAATAAATACCTTCCAATCAAACAATATTTATCCAGATAGAAGTTAAGAATCCACAGAGTAAGCTCAGGCTAACTTTAGGAAAATTTTATTCCTAGCGTAATCTAATTCTAATCTATCTCGAATCTATGGTGGAAAAGTTATGCAACCATGCACACTATTTGACAATAAAAGTGGTTCAAATCAAATCATGCATAAGAGATTTATTATCAAAAATAGTCTATCACAACAATTCTATACACTATCTCCACCCTTTACAAATGAGGGGCGAGCTCAATTTCACTTTAAGGCTACCAGAATTCCTCTTTTCTCTTGCCATTTCAGACTTAACATGCTGAGCGGACTTCACTCATTCACTTTCCATGTTCATATTCTTCTAAGTGCAGACACTCATTATCCTCTTGAAGCAGATTTGGCAAGATTCCATCTTTTATGCCATGTCACTCTTTGGTAAGTGTGGACCTTGTCAAGTTTCATGGCCAAGACATGTGCCGGACTTCAATCATGTTTGACGCATCCCTTTCTTAACATGGGCAGGCTTTGCTAAGTGTTTGTGCCAAGAAACAAGGGCAGACTTTCCTTTATGTATTGCTAGTAGACTTTGCTATTTTGTATGCCACTTTTGTATGGCTGGGCGGGCTTAGTCTTAGCAAGTGCCATGTTTTACTCTTGAAGCAGACTCTACTCTCCTCTTTGCTAGAGGACTTCCTTCTCTCTTTTCCAAGCTCTGTCATGTGTTGGAACGGCTAGAAGAGATCGACAAAGCTGCTAACATCAACAGAATTGTGGTAGCTTGATATACAAAGTCTATTGATGCTAGGGTTCAACTTGTATGATATTGAGAGTGGTAGCTTAATATAGGTCCACAATACCTTTTTGTAATATGATAGAATAGGGATCATAGACCGACCTCCAGTCAAAATGTCTCTCAAATGCACAAAAAAGAATGAAATTACTTCAAACCAAGTTTGTGAAGAAGTTAACTCTGTTGCCCACTAGTTTCCCTTAAGAGTCCAATGTGCTACAAGGCAGCAATATTTTAAGGGCTATTTCTCAGAGACCGTGGGGCATACAAACTCTCTGTCAGAGACTACGGGATCGTGTTGGGACCATCTACGTAAACCTCTCTCAGTTTTTGCTATCTCAGAGGCATTTTCCTGTGGTGATGACTTTTCAGTGGAGGGAAAAGTTGGCAGATGCAAGCAGTGTAAAGTTGCAAAGTGGTGCAACTTTCATACCGCAACTCGTACGACAAAACAGACTGTTCCAACACGTCCGTATGGGTATGTTTACGCTAGGAATGGTCCTCTTTAGCACCCAAATACACCGAATCACTCTGAGCTACATTGGACCGACGATTTCCCTTAAGAGTCTAAAATGCTAAAAGGCAGCAATATTTGAAGGGCTATTTCTCAGAGACTGTGGGGCATACAGACACTCCGTCAGAGGCTACGGGATCGTGCTAGGACCATATACATAAACCTCTCTCAATTTTTGCTATCTCAGAGGCATTTTCCTGTGGTGATGACTTTTCAATGGAGGGAAAAGTTGGCAGATGCAAGTAGTGTAAAGTTGCAAAGTGGTGCAACTTTCATTCCACAACTCGTACGACCAAACAGACTATTCCAACACATCCGTATGGGTACGTTTACGCTAGGGATGGTCCTCTTTTGTACCCAAATACGCCGAATCACTCCGAGCTACATTGGACCGACAATTTCCCTTAAGAGTCCAAAATGCTGAAAGGCAGCAATATTTGAAGGGCTATTTCTCAAAGACCGTGGGGAATATAGACACTTCGTTAGAGGCTACAGGATCGTGTTGGGACCATCTACGTAAACCTCTCTCAGATTTTTCTATCTCGGAGGCATTTTTCTGTGGTGATGACTTTTCAGTGGAGGGAAAAGTTGGCAGATGCAAGCAGTGTAAAGTTGCAAAGTGGTGCAACTTTCATTCTATAACTTGTACAACCAAACAGACTGTTCCAACACATCTGTATGGGTACGTTTACGCTAGGGATGGTCCTCTTTTGCACCCAAATACGTCGAATCACTCTGAGCTACATTGGACCGGTGATTTCCCTTAAGAGTCCAAAATGCTAAAAGGCAGCAATATTTGAGGGGCTATTTCTTGGAGACCGTGGGGCATACAGACACTGTGTCAGAGGCTACGAGATTGTGTTGCGACCATCTACGTAAACCTCTCTTGGTTTTTGCTATCTCGGAGGCATTTTCCTATGGTGATGACTTTTTAGTGGAGGGAAAAGTTGCCAGATGCAAGCAGTGTAAAGTTGCAAAGTGGCGCAACTTTCATTTGGAAACTCTACAACCAAACGAACTGTTCCAACACATCCATATGGGTACGTTTACGCTAGGGATGGTTCTCTTTTGCACCCAAATACACCGAATCACTCCGAGCTACATTGGACCAGCGATTTCCCTTAAGAGTCCAAAATGCTAAAATGCAACAATATTTGAAGGGCTATTTCTCGGAGACTGTGGGGCATACAAACACACCGTCGGAGGCTACGGGATCATGTTGGGACCATCTACGTAAACCTCTCTCAGTTTTTGCTATCTCAGATGCGTTTTCCTGTGGTGATAACTTTTCAGTGGAGGGAAAAGTTGGCAGATGCAAGCAGTGTAAAGTTGCAAAGTGGTGCAACTTTCATTCCACAACTCGTACGACCAAACAGACTGTTCCAACACATCTGTATGGGTACGTTTACGCTATGGATGGTCCTCTTTTGGACCCAAATACGTCGAATCACTCTGAGCTACATTGGACTGGCGATTTCCCTTAAGAGTCCAAAATGCTAAAAGGCAGCAATATTTGAAGGCATATTTCTCGGAGACCGTGGGGCATACAGACACTCTGTCGGAGGCTATGGGATTGTGTTGGGACCATCTACGTAAACATCTCTCAGTTTTTGCTATCTCCGAGGCATTTTCCTATGGTGATGACTTTTCAGTGGAGGGAAAAGTTGGCAGATGCAAGCAGTGTAAAGTTGCAAAGTGGTGCAACTTTCATTCTGTAACTCGTACGACCAAACAGACTGTTCCAACACGTCTGTATGGGTACGTTTACACTAGGGATGGTCCTCTTTTGGACCCAAATACGTCGAATCACTCTGAGCTACATTGGACCGGCGATTTCCCTTAAAAGTCCAAAATGCTAAAAGGCAGCAATATTTGAAGGGCTATTTCTTGGAGACCGTGGGGCATATAGACAATCCATCAGAGGCTATGGGATTGTGTTGGGACCATCTACGTAAAACTCTCTCAGTTTTTGCTATCTCAGAGGCATTTTCCTGTGGTGATGACTTTTCAGTGGAAGGAAAAGTTGGCAAATGCAAGCAGTGTAAAGTTGCAAAGTGGTGCAACTTTCATTCCGCAACTCGTATGACCAAATGGACTGTTCAAACACATCTGTATGGGTACGTTTACGCTAGGGATGGTCCTCTTTTGCACCCAAATATGCCGAATCACTCTGAGCTACATTAGACTGGCGATTTCCCTTAAGAGTCCAAAATGCTAAAAGAGAACAATATTTGAAGGGCTATTTCTCAGAGACCATGGGGCATACAGACCATCCGTTGGAGGCTACGGGATCATGTTGGGACCATCTACATAAATCTCTCTCAGTTTTTGCTATCTCAGAGGCGTTTTCCTGTGGTGATGACTTTTCAGTGGAGGGAAAAGTTGGGAGATGCAAGCAGTGTAAAGTTGCAAAGTGGTGCAAATTTCATTCCACAACTCGTATGACCAAACGGACTGTTCCAACACGTTTGTATGGGTACATTTACGCCAGGGATGATCATCTTCTAATTGTAAGTGCTAAAAGGTTGGATCAAGCTTGTGCAGGTTATAACAATGTGATCTTTAATTGTAATTGTGTTGTGCAGGTTATAATGTCATCTTTAATTGTAATTGTCATCTTAAATAGTATTACAATATAATAATAATAATAAAACCATGTTCTAAAAAACTACCATCAAGGTGATAGGTTAAGTATGATAAAGAATCTAGTTTTATTCCTTATGTTGAGATCAACTCTTTTCAGTATGTTTATGCCACATACTATTATCATTCACACCTACAAACCTTATTATTGTGCAATCACAAGAGTTAAAGAGGTTTGAATAACATTATATCTTGCAGTTTAAACTTCTTTCCCTCTAACTTTAGGAAGCCTTGGTAAATTTAATACCTTGACTAGATGACTAAGATACATATTATAACCTAATTTTTAATGATTTGTGTTTTCTAATACATTTAGATAGAATCAAGGGATATTCTATTATCAAATTATATGAAGTGGAGAGAATATCTTATAGTTGATATATTTATTGGAATCTATAATTTATAATATGTGTTATTTAGCATTATACACATTAAATTTTCTTAAAGGGTTTGATGAAGTAATTAGTCCCATGTTTTATTGTTCTTTTAAAATGACTACATATTTACATTCTTAATTTGGAGAAAACATTGGATATAATTTTGTTTTGCAACATACTCTCATATTAAGGGATTAAGATACAATATAAGGAGAAAAAATGGATAAAACCTACAAGTTGTTTTATAACCTAAATGGAATTGTAAAAAATACTAGGCTAGGATCTAAAAGGATATTTTGAATGGGAAAAGTCTTTAACTTTACATTACATAAAACACTATTTGTAGAGTATTGTGTACTCAACTATATTTATGGTATGGTTCTCTTTCTATACCTGGTATATGAGAAGAATTTATACAAGTATCTATTTAGGCCTCCAATAGAGGGTCAATACATGTCTAACATGTATGGTGCACTCTTCATGTGGACAAGAGCATAGTAGATGTAAAAGTTCTATATGAACTTAATGAATGTAATTTATTATATATAAATAGGAGATATTACAAAACCTGGTTCAAATGAGCATACCGGTAGGAAAGAACTAGGAAGAAAACCTTCGGTTGTAGCTCGATTAATTACAATAAGTTACTATAGAATTGTCTGAATACACAGTTATTCCCTTCTTACATTGTTTCACATTTCAAAATTGAATTTTTACAAAATTTTCCTATTGGAGGCATTCAGGGCACAGTCTTCCAAAAGAGTAGTATGTTCATGTTCTGGATTGACAAGCACCTATACAAACCATCAAGCTAGCAGTTAAAATACATACAATAGAAAAGATGCTTAGAATAACCAATCTATATTACTGTAATCTTTTGCATACCTCTCTGAAAGGATCAAAGCTGGCTATTGTTGGAGTAGGTCCATGATCAATCATGCCAAAAATATCTTCAAACAATAAAATGGCTTCAAACCTTCAAAAGTCCTTTGCGAGATTTCAATATTTGGATGTGTTTCAATAAAAATTTTGAACAACATTGTTTGGCTTGATTCCAAGAAATGTTTAGGATGTGGTGTATGGTCTCGATTTCCAATTCTTAACTTTAAAACATCCTTTGCATTGGGTGATACTCTAGAGTTATCATGCCAAAATTGTTGAATTACTTTACATTATTAGTTAGCTTCTTATCAACATGTGGAAGCCTCCCGACAAAAGCCCATGTATCACTTTGAAGAGGATCATTCCAGCTCTTTTTCTTCTGTAGTGTTCTTTGTCCAAAGTTTTAATGATTTATGTCAAATTCAATACAAGTTTGTCTCATAAAGCTTAGCCTTTTTCAATTGATGTAGTTTTTACTAGGCGTTGTAATGATTCCTCCAGCAGCTCTCTCTTTTCCTTTATCTTTTTCTCTTGTTAGTTTTTCCAATAGATTTGAGAGCATTAAAAGATTTTTGATTAATAATATTATTTTTTTCGGTCTTCTTCAGACACGCATCTTCACTTAAGTAAGCAGTTGTCTCATCTTTTGTATCTTTAGCAATTGTACAAAAATTTTGCATTGCTCGGTCAATGTCTTATCACTAAAATATTGGTTGAAAAGTCTTCTAGCCCACAACCGAATAGTTCATGTTGACCTCTTTCCTTCAAAATTGTTTATAATGTTCTCATCAAATTCAAGTAACCATTTAGGGGTTCTTGAGGGTCTTGAAATTGGAATATGTCTTTCTTCCATACAAGGTTCTTCATTTCTCATGTAATTTGGTGAAACATAATTTACACTTACTTCAATATTATGTTCAACATCTTCATTTCCAACATTTTCACCTTCAATTTGAATAATTTCATTCCCAATTTCAGCACCATATTCAACATCTTCGAATCCAACATTTTTACCTTGAACATTTTCATTATCAATTTCAGTATTTTCATTCTCAATTTGAATATCATGTTCAACATCTTCAATTCCAACTTTTTCAGCTTGAATATTTTGAGTATCAATTTTAACATTTTCATTCCCAATTTCAATATCATATTCAACATTTTCACCTTCTACATATTCAATTTCCTCTTCACTAGAAAGACCAAAGGACTCAAATTCACCAATATTTAACATACCTTGTCTTCTCTTCCTATGACCTTCTTTATCTTTTTGTCTATATCCTTCAATTTGTTCTTTTGTAAGGTTTCTCTTACGTTTATGCTTCCAATGACTGCTGCTCCCCATTATACCTCATAAAAGATGCTGAAAAATTATAGTTTATGACAAATTTGAGTGGAAGATGCTCCAAAAAGTTGATCTTTGTCCCTTCCTCTCTGAAACCGTGCGTTTGTCACCTGCAAAGCCTGCAAAAAGAATGTAGGGTCCGTTGGAATGCAAGTGCGGCCATATGGGGTTTTCCTATGGCCCACAAATTGGATATCCAAAAAAAATCTGATATCTGATATGTAGAGCTCTAAAAATAAAGCAATTTTTTAATGCTCCCCAACGGCACAATTTTAGTGTTACAAATCGGATATCTGATTTTGTCATGCATAACTTGAGAGAGAGACTTGAGAGAGAGACAAAGGACGGGAAGTGAGAGGGGAGGAGGGGAAGAAGGGGAGAGTGA